>JAFHAR010000367.1:3991-14906 GCA_019677225.1 Absidia healeyae | reverse complement strand
TTTTTTTTGATCAGATGAGACAGCTTTAGAAAATAACTGCGATTGGGATACCCACACCCACCCTACCACCCCACCACAGCCGACACCCACACTAACGCACACCCAAAGACACCCACCCACACTCACATCATACACCCACCTTACACCACCACACGCTCCCACACCGCAACCCCTATTACTTAGTTACGATTAGTTTTATACTTAATACCCCAGATTTCAAATCCAGCGTCGGCAATTCAACATCAATGATTTTTTTTTTTCAAATGCTATTTTTGCTGTATCCGAGGTGATGCTACTAAACAACTTTTTGATTTTTTTAGCCATCCATTTCAATCGACCAACTGTGCACCTTTTTTAAAAAACCTCATCCCTTTTCCTCCGGTAATAACAAAGATATAGTAAGAAACGTAGAAAACAAAAAAAAAATCTTTTGAATAGCCGCCTCTCTATTCAAATCCAGATTTTTTTTTCAAAAAGGTGCTTTCGCTATATCCAAGGTTATACTGTACTACTAAACAATACCCATTTTTTTTTAGCAATCCACTTTGACAGAGCTACGGTGATGTTATAGAAAAAAGTATGTAGTGTTCCACACAATATTGAGTGAATAACGATGAGAAACGTAAAAACCACACACTCTCCAAATTCAAACTCATAGTAACTGGGCTTTAACGCCAAAGCAACAAATTTCAAAGACAGCGTAAAATCGGTGTTTGAAGGCAATGATTTTTTTCGAGTACATTTTGGAGGTATCGGAGGGGTTGGTGATAGTAAAGCTATCAAAAAAATTACATATCCATCTCGACATGATCACAACAATTCCTCCAATAGCGTCCGTTTTCGATTCCACCCACTATTGACTACATAACAACAACAAACGTAAAAGCCAAAAAGCACCATTCACACCCAGATTGAAACACCTACTACTATTACTACAAACCACTTTTTTTAATGATATTAAGAATAATTAATGATATTAAGAATAATAATAAAAAGGTTACAAGGGTATGTTTATTTATTTTGATCTTTGATGTAAAAATTTTCTGCAGTTAAAAGATTGCAGAATTTCAGGGCTTTTCAATATTAAATTTCTTTCATAGACCGTGATATTGTTATTGCACGGTAACTGATCTACAAGAATATTTTCCAGATTTTCATTATTTCTATTAATTTATTGATTGGTAGGTGTTAGTTTTATAGATATAATAAAGTGATCTTTTTGATTTTCTGTTACCTTATAAACGTATGCACATCCTCTACGTTCGTACACAGTCCTGCAAAATCAACTTCGTCATTGTGAAAGCAAAACGAAAAAGACAAGACCGCGACGATATCAGAACTAGATCGTTATGGATGAAAAAATGTTTTCTTGGTAAGTTGCAACTGATGAAAAGTATAATTATATTATCGTTTTACAAAAGACGACATTGCACATAGGATCGTCAGATATCTCCCCGTATATCAACAGCATATAACGACATTAAAAAAAGAAGGATACCGGATTATTGGCTACGCTAGAAAATCGCCAGGCAAGGAAGATGCTGACACAAGGATTCGCCTTCTGAAAATCTAATAATGCTGTATATATCAGAAGGTCATTTCAAACACAAAGTTGACTTGCATTACCCTAGACTTACCATATCCACAATATTTGAAGAGAGTTGCATATACCCATAAAAAACTGGACCTCAAAGGATAACTCCATCGCCACCTTTGAGCCCAGTCCTAGGCCACCACACGCCATCAGTATCAAACATGCCCAAAGTCATTCAAAGAAGAAATGGGGGAAGGGAAAAAAAAAGGAAGAAAGGCGCATGTGAGCATAAGTATAAATAAAATCTATTCTAAGGTAGGATCCGTTGTGTAAGATGGTTTCGTGTCGTTTGCCTATTTTAAAGTAAAAAGAATTCAAGTCAAATTGAAAAAAAGAAGACGCCAATCTACAGTAAAAAGAAGACAAGTCGATTTGAAAAAAAAAAAGAGGAAGAGAGTAGACGGTTTATTGAGGTAAAAGTATAAGTATAATCTATTCTAATGAGGGATCCGTTGTATAAGATGGTTTTATGCTGTTGCTAAATCTAAAATAAAAAGAAGACAAAAGAAGAAATAAAAGTGAGTAAATAATAATAAGAATGAGTGGGAATTAACAAAATGTTTTATGGTATAAGGGAGATGTTGTTTGAATGTAAAGGAAAGAGAAAGAGAGAGAATTTATTCTTTCAAAGTCAGATCGAATTTTTGAAATCCAAAAAACAATGTGAATAATAATAAGAATAAGTGGGGGAATAACAAAAAGGGATGTTTCATTGTATAAGGGAGACTAATGTTGTTTGATCATGTAAAGGAAAAGAGAGAGAATTTATTCTTTCAAAGTCAGATCGAATTTTTTGAAATCCAAAAAATAATCTGGAGGATGTCCATCATTTTTGGATTTGAAACTCAGATCGAATTTTTGGAGATCCAAAAAAAAATCTGGAGGATTTTATTTTATTTGAGCATATTCAAGCACCTACGAAAAGTGAAAGTGTCTTTCCAAACACACTTTGGTCTATTGTGCACGACTTTGGTTCCAAGTGTACTATTTGTTATTATGTAACTCCAAAGAATTTTCAATTAGAAAACATTTGCATTAATAATGAAAACACCACAATCACTCCTTGGCGATATATAGCGTAGCCCCATTTTTCGTAATATTGGCCAATCATAGACCTCCATTTTGCCCTCTCGCGTGGTGTTCGTTTGACTTTATATTTGTCATGAGTGTACAAAAAAAATAATCTATATGTGTGGAGTATACACAAAAAAAAAAAAAATTGTCGGACCAATAACAAACAAAAACGCTCAGTCGTCTCATTCTATATTCTCGTGAGCCCTTGAAGTCATAGAACCCGATAAAGTGAATAGAACCGCTTAGCCAGCATACCCGCAGTTGTACTGACCAGTAAGAACGGTAAAAACCGCCCTGTCAATACACCCCCCACAGTCACCCAAGAGAATCAAGAATAGTATAGTATGGCACTAATAGCCATTAGGCACATCCTATAGATCAGTTTACCCTTCAATAAAAATGTGCCCTTTATTTCCAACCATCACCATTAAAACATCCCAGGGTTCGGACCCCTTTGTTAAAAATTTCAGGGCTTAATTTGTCAACTAAGATTTATTTTTTGGCTGTGAAATTGAAAAAAGAAACAAAAAAATCGATTCTTTTCGATTTCTTCCTTTGTGCTCTAAATTCATAGTAAACAATATAGATGGCCTTTAGATACCCTCTAAGCCCTATTTGATCAGTGTGGACCCACTTTTGCTATTAAAACAAGCTGTAAAATGGTAGCTACTAGGCCTAGTAGCTACAGTACCGTCAACAAACATGCGGTGAAAGTCCACTGGATATGAAACACAAGTACAACATCGACAGCGATTTTTATTTTTTATCATTTCAAATCTCAGATCACGTACGATATATTTTTTTTTTCCCAGGAGGTCCGCCATTTTCTTGGTCTCTTTACAAAAAAAAATCTTAGTCTCTCTCTCTCTTTCTCTTTTTTACGTAAATATAAATAATGACCCGTCTTGATCAAATTCCCACTGAAATCATCTCACTGATTGTCAAACATCTCCGTCGACGTGATCTTTACACCTGCGCCCACATCAATCAACAATTCTATACGATTTTGGCTTCTTTGATATGGCAAACATTTGTTTCGAAACCAGGCACAGAACATAACATGCTCGATTATATTGCCCAATCACCTCATCTTGTAGGACTACATATACGCATCATCAACTTTATCGATTTCGAATGGACCGACAATGACCTTTTTGCTTTTGATGAAACACACCAGCGCTGGAGCATTTGAACATGGGAAACGCAACCTACATTACTGACACCAGTTTTCGATGTTTACCTCACCATTGCCCTTGTCTCACGTCTCTTCACACACACGTGGATCTTGTCACAAAGGCGTCTATGGATGCATTAGGCCAATACTGCCATCGACGTACGGTACTTGACTTGACATTAGATCACACATGCATTGGTCTCAATATTTTTGCTGGTCTTGCCAAATGCCCAACACTGAAGGTTTTCTCTCTCCATATAGTCAAGTTGGATTTATGGATGCTGGACAACAATACACGTCGGGGGATGGATATTGGAAGGTGAAGATTGGTTTACTTGTGTGGTCTGACCCACTTGACAATCAATGTACATCGCTGAACCTCTTATTCTTCTTGTGCGGTGGACTTTACTCGAATGTTGGCAATACTCTATGACTGTGCTGACAATCCTTCTTGGCCACATTTGACTTGCTTATCTCTCTCTCCTTGCCTTACGATGAACGACACCCTGGCCATGGCATTTATTGAATCTCACCACATCTCAAGACCTTGCAACTGTATCAAGTAGAATCCAACCTTATTAACACTTTCTTAGATGCAATCATCAAGTTTTTACCAGAGATCAAAGAGGTGGGTCTGACGCGTAGCCGTAGCATCACACATGATGGGATTCGTCAACTCGTCCGATGCTGTCAACAGTTGGTGCACATGGATCTTACGGCATGTCTGATAAAGGCGGTTGATTTCCCGGAAGCCGACGTCGAATGCTTTGACATCAACAACTTTGTCTATTTATACTGCTTGGACGACAATGCTATGAAAAAAATTTGGCTCGCGATTCGTTTCTGATGATGATGAACCTCCTTTCTGGCAGCGACGATGACGACAACGACAACGACTAGCACATGATGATGATTTTGATTTGAAAATTGAGGTGATTAGATATTCTAGGACTGGAAAGCTGGACGACGCTCACGGTGGGTTGGGATGGATGATATGGAGTACGCTCTTTGTTTGGTGGATACTAGTTTAGCTTAGTTTAGCTTAGTGTAGTTTAGTTTAGTATTGATGTTAGTTGTAGTATCTGCTTGATTTAGTTTTTTTTTATGATTTTTGTAATAAAGAACCATTTTATGATATTTTGATTGACGTTATGTTATTTTATTTTAGGCATGACAAAAGTTGACAGGACAGGACCGGACGGTGGGCGAATTAAATGTGACTTTTTAGGGAATGAAATTCATGTGTGCCAGAATAGGTCGAATATCTCCACGTGAGACGGAAGAGTACCGATGCCGATGCATGATTTTGGGATAGTGCCTAGGGTTGGGTTGGCCAAATGTATACATAGTGATATATGTAGGTAATGGGGCGCTACCATATGGGAAGGGAATTTACAGTTTTGAAGGATGGTGGGTGTTCTCCAGGTAAAAACGAGGAGCTCAGGTCACACACGCTTTGAGACGGTATTTCAAATTATTATTTTTTGATTTTGAAACTGGTCGGGTTTTTGACGTAATCCCCTTGATTTTTTTCTCAAGAGGGCTGGTGCTCTTCTTTCTCTCTCTCTCTCTTTCTCTCTCTCTCTCTTTCTCTTTTATATATATACATATAGTATATGACTCATATTGATCTTCTTCCCAATGAAATCATATCACTGATTGCCATCCATCTTCATCAACGTGATCTTTACACATGCAGTTTTGTTAACCAGCAATTCTTTACCGCAACCAATCCTTTGCTATGGCGAACACCATTTCTATTGAAACCGACCGCACCACGCATCGTCCTCGCTTGTATCGCCAGTACTTCTCAACATCATTTTATAGGACAACATATACGCAAGATTGATTTCTTTGGGTTTCCATGGGCCGACAGCGATTTTTTACTTTTAATGAAATATGTTGGCGGGTTGGAGGAATTGATCATGGGGAAAACCAATCGCATCACGGCTGCCAGCTTGCAACAATTACCTCTTTACTGCCCTCATCTCAAGTATCTCCAGGTAGGAATAATGCGCATCACACAGGTCTTTCTCACTACATTGGGTCAACACTGCCGTCGACTTGGTCATCTCCATTTGGCCATGGCTGACACCGAGTCGAACCGTGGATTCTTTTCAGCCCTTGTCGCCTATCCTTTGAAGAAACTCTGTCTCTCTGATTTTAAGCCGTTCCATAATGAAACAAGATGGATGAACAATATCAACGATGATGATGATGATGATGATGATGATCGTCGGACAACGGCACTGGCGATGAAACCGACCATAGTGGATTTGACGGTACTGCATGGTTTGATGTATTTGACGATTGACGCCTATGGTGGTGGTGGTGGTGAGTTTGGCGGTTATTATTCAAGGTTTGACTGTACACGATGCACGGTGACACTCCATTACGACTCTCCGGAACAGCAATTGACGCACTTTTGTCTGGATTCCCTTTGCCCTACGCTAAACCATACCTTGGCCATGACGATTCTCCATTCTCATCAATACCTAAAAGTCTTGCAACTGTATCAAGCAGATATCAACAAGGACAACAACAACAATATCACGGATATCACCTTGGACGCTATGATAGGGTTGTTACCGGAGATCGAACTACTGGGTCTGACTTACAATCGACGTATCACACATCATGGGATTCGCCGGTTGATCCGACATTGTAAGCAGTTGATGCGCATGGATATTCAGGGGTGTGGGATCAAGAGTGGTGATTTTCCGGAAGCAGGTCCGGATTGCGTGGATGACAATGACTCGGACTATTTGTATTGCTTGGATACTGACGCTATGAACAAAATACGACTCGAACTCTGATGATGAACAAGCTGTTTGATAAAAGAAAAATTGAACGATTGGTATCCCGTACTGGACTATGGACGGTCAAACAAATTGGTGATGATCCTGGAAAAGGGTGGTGGGTGATTGGGTAGATGATATTTTGGGAAAGGGGGAATGGACGATATATTTGACGGACTAGAGGATTACAATTGAAAATTTGATATGAATTGTGCTCTTTCCTTGGTGGTATGGTGGCTAGTTTAGTTTAGTTATTTATATTATATAGGTTGATCTTGGATTATTTTTTTTACTGTAGTTTAGACTTGATTATTCTTATTATTATACTCTTTCAATAAAATGTATCATCTTTTTTTTTATTTATGCTCTTCACTTTATTTTGATTGATTGTTTTATGGATGACTGGATAGGGATCTACTGGCAGGAAGCGGGAGAGAAATAGATTCGCAAATACTTTATTATTGGTCTTGGAACGGGTAGATTGGTGGTGACTTCAATGTATTCTTATCTAGCGGGCTTGATTATTATTGTGAGTATCATATGTCGGTGGGCGATTGGAGTAACAAAAAGTCGGCATGAATGACGGGGTTTCAAGGAAGTGTGAGGCTAATCGTCAATTGATTAGCCAAATTCATAGGTAAAATGTTCCAGACGCCTTCTAAGTCCTATTTTGAGTTGAATGGCAGAAAGACAATTGGCAATTGATATCGTGTAGCATTGTGTAACGTATTCACAAAACTATTGAAACAGCATAATACATATGCATTTATTCAACATATCCATGATTGACGGTCACTTGATATAAAATGTAATGATAGGAGGGCACCGACAGTCATTTTTTATTAGTCACCCCAGTCGGTAGTGTCAAGATACTAAGCTGTCCACCCATGGTTGTTCAATATAAAACATGGACCCAGACTTTTACACAATTCACCTTAGTGAGCCAAGACGGTACCATCATGTTCTAAAAAATCGAAAAGGTACCTAACCCTTTTGTCAAAAATTTCAGAGCTTATTTCTTCAGCTAAAAGAGAAAGTCTTGGTTGTAAAATCGTTTTTTTTTTCGATTTCTTCCCCTTTTGCTCCAAATCATAGTAAACAATATAGAAGGGCTTTAGAAACCTTCTATGCCCTATTTGAACCGTGTGAACCTACTTTTACTAGTAAAAATGGATTTTTATTTTTTAGCGACTGCGGTGTTTGAAACTATCGGGGTTTAGTCTACTTCCCTGAATTTTATTTTGATTACGCTTTTTGCTTTCCTTTATATTACGGTCGGTCTTCTCCCCAACGAAATCATCGCGTTTACTATTAAACATCACAGTATACGAGTTTTTTACACATACGCCCTTGTCAACCAGAAATTTTATACGACGATAACTCCTTTGTCTTGGCGAATACCAATGACATTGAACAACACACAACATGCTCACCAATATCATTAACGCACGTCATCATCCTGTACGATAATGTATACGCATCATCAATTTTGTGGACTTCCGTTGAATCGACAGGGATCTTTTATTTTGGTGCAACACGTCAGCAAAAGTGGAGAAACGGATTATTGGCAACACAAAGGACACTACGAACACCCAGCATATCCGACATGGCTTTCGCTTTGAGATTCTCCAAACAGATGCGAGTTGGATCAAGCAGGTTTCCATAGATGCTTCGGATCAACATTGCCTTCACCTTACTTATCTCCATTTGGCCATGATAAAGAACACACGTCTAAAGCCCGGATTTTTTTGGTAGCGCTTGCTGTCGGGTGATGTCCTCTTCAATAACTGTCACTCACTAGCTGTCATTGACGTGCTGGCAGCAACAATATTTATGGATTTTGCGGTGGGGGAGGCTGTCACACTTGATGATCGAGATTTATTATAACTGGACTCAACTCTTGGCAACACTCTACGAACGCGCCGACAGCCCTTCTTGGTCGTACTTGACGCATCTCTGGTATTTATCCAATCTCGCCAATATCTCAAAACTTTCCAACGACAACAACAATGGGCCTATCTATTGACGGTACTTGGATGGCCTTGCCTGAACAATATTCGGGTTGGACTTTGATGATGATGCGGAGCATTTTTCTTTCCTTCACCAGAAAAAAAAAAGGATGCTCAACTAGGTGGAATGGGGGACTTTTTTATTGGAAACTTGGGGAATGACAATGACGGTTGTAAAAATAGGCGGGTGCTTGTGCTTAAATATGTCATGATTAGGGGAAAATGGACGGCCGCGCTTGATGGACTGTATGGTTGGAAAAAAGTGGCTATATGGATTACACGACTCTTTTACTTAGTGGATTGGTGATTAGTTTAGTTTAGCTTAGTTATGATTTATTATATATATACTCAATAAAATACATATCTTTTTTTTTTACTCTGATGTCTTCTGTTTTGATTGATTGCATTATGACATTGGGAGGGGGATGGCTGGATCGTGGATTATGTGTTTTAGGGATCTCTATAGTAATGAATTGGAAATACTTGATGGATAGGAGCTCTCATTTTGTGGCGGGGTTTCAATCATGTATATCAGAGAAAAAAAAAGGTACTGGATGTTGTTTTATTTGTTTCTAGATCGGGGAGGTTCAGTTAAGAAAGTGCACAGTGACCACTATCTAAATTTTTTTTTTTCTTGAAAAACTTTCCATGTACTCCTTATAAGACTTCCTCAATGGTGGATGAAATATTAGAGCATCACCGTGATCATTTTTCGGGGAGCAGCGGAAAATGATTCTGCTCTTTGACAGCAAAAAGACTTGTTTGATAGAATAGTTCCGGCGGTAGATCAATGATCCGAAAAAAAACGAAAACAAAGGAGATACAGCAAAAACCAGATAATTATCTCTTATTGAAAGTTCCTATGATAACTGAAAAACATGACATACCTTCCTTTTTGTCTTTTACAGGGGAACCTGGCGGGGGTGGGGGATTTTGGTAAAAATGAACGTTGGACCATTCAACATTGACTTTTTAGATGTAGGTGGGACCTTTACAGTTTTTTTTTTTCTACGATTGAAAGCCGTACCTCGGAAATAAATGTTAGGCGGGATCATGAGTGATGTTTTTTCAATGATTTTACATTTCACACACTATCTTAGTTTAGTAAAGTCATAAAAGAGAAAAATCAGGGCAGTGATGATCCACCATATGCATTATGCATTATTTCGCTTGAATAGTTTACTCGCCATGGGCATTAATAGTTTTTCCTTTTCATTTTACTATTAAATTATAAGTTGCACAGGTGGTCAATGCTAACAAAGTAGCCCTGTGTAACCTTATTACTTAATTATGCTAAGATAGAGTTCTACTTGATCCATGCTTTTTTCTGTGCGAATGTGTATGGCGGTGGGTTCTCCCGAATATATATCTTATGATCGCATCCTCCTTCCACCTATAAATACGGGGATAATAAAATCTCTCTCCATGAATTTTTTTTATCACATATTTTATCACTATACTATTATTATGGACAAGCTCCAGTCTCTTATCGCAAAACTAAATCATCGGAGTTCGAAAACTGCTGTGTGGGTGACCCTTTCTTTGGTGCTGCTCTATTCTCAAACCATTGACAAAATCATAAAGCCACCTCGTAACCTACGTCATATTCCTTATGTTAATTATTTGAAGTTTATTATCATGGCCATGGTACAAAAACAGCCTTTTGGTGCTATTTCAAGAGCATTGGTCATCCCCCTGCTGGATACCTCGGCCATGTATTTAAAGCCTGATCGCTTGGGCTGGACTGTCTATATCACTACACCCGAGGCAGCGAAGCAATTCTTTTTGAAAACTGGTAAATGGGCAAGTCTATATTGTCATGGCTGACCTCCTGCTGATCTGTTTTTATATATTATAGAGATTTTTGCAAAATCGGATATTTCTGCTGAAAAAGGCACGTTGTTCCATGATTTCGTTGGGCCAAAAAACATTCTTTTTGTTAATAATAAGGAAGAATGGAGAAAACATAGAAAGGTAAATGGGCTCTGGAGAATGTGTATATGCGCCGGTACTGACTTTTTTTGGGGGGAGTTAGTTGGTGAACCCAGCTTTCCATAAAAGCAAGCCATTGAAAACATTTGGCACCCTTGCTCATAAGGTATTCAAAGTCATTGACGCAGCTAATGAAGCACCTATTGATATTACCTTGTTGATGGAAAGATACACCTTGGGTAAAAAATAAATAAAAAAAAACCAATGCATTTATTTTCAATCGCCGCTCTGCATGATTTTTTTTATCTGATCCCGACAATTTTTTTTTTATTAT
>JAFHAR010000358.1:20246-30631 GCA_019677225.1 Absidia healeyae | reverse complement strand
AAAAAAAAAAAAAAAAAAAAAAAAAAAAAAAAAACAATCATACGAAAAAAAAAGAAGGTAAATGAAAGATATTCTTTATTGAAGAGAGTAAAATAAATGAGAGAGATGTAAAACTAACAAATGGTAACTAAAATATAATAAAAATGATACTAAACTAATGATGATAATAATAAAAAGATATGCTATGAGGGGGGGAGGGGGCGGGTGAGTGTGAGTGAGGGATGAGTAAACTACTTTTTTCGACCACCACCGCCTTTTTTCTTTTCTTGTCGTTTGGTAGCGCGCATTTCCTTCTTCATTCGGCCATCGACCATCTTGTACCTGCCCTTGACACCCGACGGTCGACCCTTGATACCACGATTCGAGCCCTTGGCGACCACCAGTTTGACTTCTTTTTTGGGTTTGGATTTGGTTGAGCGAGCCAGGATCTTGTTGATGGTGGTGAGTTTTTCCTTTTCAGACATGTCTTCGTTGTCCGCCACATCCGTCGCCTTCTTTTGTGCCTTTTCTAATCGTTTCATCGTCTTGAATTTCTTGCGTGCCTTCGCTTCGGCAATCTTCTTGATAGGTCGTGCATCCAACGCCTTGAGCTTTTCACGGATCGCCAGTACCGCTTCCTTGGTAATAGGGAGATTGGGCTTGTTGTGTTGGCCTTCGTCGTCAAGGAACCTATGTGTAAAGAAAAAAAAAGTGAGTCTATCATCCTACTTTTTGAGTTTCTCTTTTGTCCTTACCAGGCGGGCAATCCATCCTTGTCGCGGAACCCTTCACGAGAGAAGCCTTCATCTATCAAATCAGCCTTCGTCTTTTCACGATTAACCAATTGGCGAGCCATGGTGACAGCTTCGGCAGTAAGTAGCCCAGTTTCTATACAAAACAAGTCAACAAAATGAGACAAGGGCATGCACAACACCCGCTTCTCTTTCAACCATTTCCTACCTTGTGCTTCACGGACAGCCTTGGAATTTTCATCTTCATCCCCACTCCACATTTCGTCACCTGATGGAATGGTTTCTTCGGTATCGGCAATGTCAAAGTCACTGTCATCATCCAATGTCTACAATAAAAAAAAGTCAGTAAAATATCATTTTCATTGCCACTCCTTCATCACTTTTATACTTACCTCTTCAGCTTTGCGTTTTCTTGAATCCAATACATCTGTAGAATCTTGTCCTGCCATACCTTCATCGTCTTCGTCATCTTCCTCTTGATCGACACCAGCAAAAATATCTTGGTCAAAGAACATGGAAGCACCCATGGAAAGTCCGCCAGCGGTTTTACGAGCCAAGGACGCCTTTTCACCCAAGTCGTTGATCAAAGAATTGCCCTTTTTCTTCAGTGAGAGAGACTGCTTGTTGTTTTTGCCAGAGCCAATGGACCGTCCCGTTTCAGAAGGCAAACTATCACCACCGATCATATCTTCATCATCGTCGCTGTCATCATCACTGTCTTGGTCGCTGTCATCATCGGCGCTAGAGGCTTCGCTGTCATCGCTGTCCATATCAGAGTCATATTTCTTCAGAGCCTTGGAATTACTGTTCTTGTCGTTCTTTTCATCAAATCCCGCCCATTCGTCATGTTCTTCGCGCGCTTGCTTGGCACGGAATTTGGCATTGCGTTCGGCTTTATCTTGAAGGAATCGTTCATAGTCATTGTCCAACTGATCTTCCAATTCATCATAATCATCCTTGTCCATCACAGCATAGCGTTCTTGCAACTCTTGATCCATTTCACGGGTGTAGCCTTGGCCTTTGAGCATTTGGAGCGCCGTCATGTCCTCGTCCCCTTCAAAATCCCCTTCGTCCATCATGGCATCGGTCAGAGACATGTCCCCATTTTGTAATTGTGAAAGCGATGTGTCCTTGCTGATTTTTCGAATGTTGAAAAGAGTTTGCCCGTCTGCGCCCTCTTGTTCCAAACCAATATCGTTAGGCACCGTCATGTTCAGTTGCATCCGTGTGATCAGTTTCATCTTTTTTTCGTTCGTTTTGCGCTTGAGTCTTTTGCGTTTGGAAGCTTCTTCTTTGCTGAGGTTTTCCAATTCGGCTTCCAATTTTTCATCATCGTCCAGTTCTTCTTCTTCTTCTTCGAGATCATTGTCTTGGGCTTGTTCCTTTTTATCCAATTTGTACTATATATAAAAAAGTGAGAGAGACAATGAGATATGTACGAATATATATATATATATATAACACTTGAGAGAAATCATTTTTTGTATTTACCTGATCACGTAGTATCGTTCGCCATTTCAACAAAGCCTTGAAATCACTTTTCCCAAGCACCTTCAAATCTTCACAGTTGACCTTGATATCTTCCGTGGTAGCAAGATGAGTCAGTAAGGCTGCCGATTCCTCAGTCTTGAATGTCAATTGATTGTAAGAGCCGAGCACCACCACTGGATCCTCTGCAGTGACAAATTCCATCACATCCGCCGTCTTGTGTAAAGTGTAATTACCGTCTTCGTACCCTTCCCGATGTCGTTTACGCTTTTCAGGTTTGAAGATGTCGATCATTTTGTTGGTTTCGCTGGTTTCCAATTCCGAAAATACAGCCTTGGGGTCCAAAAACCGAGGATCCAATTTTTTGGGCGCAATGAAATCACGGCATACCACAAAGATTTCGGCAGAAACACCACGAGAAGAAGGAGGTTTGGTGGCTTCCACTTTGCGGAAAAGTTGTTGGAATACCCATAAGAGTTTGTTGTAATCTTTGGATCGAAAGACTTTGGTGACAAAGGTACCTAATCACAAAAAAATAAAAAACAATATGAGTATTTATTGGTGTATATATGGTCATCCTTTGACTTACCTCCTTTGATCAAGAATTCAGTTGCCAACTTCAATGATACCAGGACCAATTCAGACTGTGTGAAAGCATCATGTGTCCAAGCAGCACCAACATTAGGAGCACCATCGTGAAGGACACTATATAAAAAAGAAGCCAAAATGAGAACTACCGTCCAATGCATGTCATCACACACAATCTACTTACACATCGGCTTTCCATGTCTTGATTTCTTGACGCAAGTTTTGTCGACACCGATCAGTGGTAATATCATCTTGGAATGTAATGACATTGGGTATCGGTTTGATAGGTGCCAGATCCACACCAATGATCAAGCTGGATTGAGGCATATATTTCGTAGCCACTTGAAGCCTATGAAAAAAAAAAGTTGTTAGTTTTGAATGTCTATGCCGCTGCTAATCAACTAGTAAACTTACCAACCACCAGGCGCCGCACAAAGATCAATCAGGACACGGGATTTTTCCAAAAAGTTGTATTTCTTGTTCAATTGGATCAGCTTGAAGGCAGACCGTGCACGGTACCCTTGTTCCTTGGCCAAATGGTAGTATTTATCCAAACGCCCTAATATTATATATCAATCGTAAAGTCAGTAAAAAAAAATTTGTTTGTTTGGTCCACAAGAGAGATGCCTTCCATCATGCATGGCTTACCTTTGGACGACTTTTTATCTCTTCCTCCTTTTGCCATGGGATATAATATAAAATACTAATGGGATCAAAAAAAAAAAAAATGAGGAACAAAGATCTGAAAAAAAAAGCGAAGAAAGCGAAAATTTAAAAATCCTTTTTTTGGAACCGAGATCATTTTAAAGCGCCGACTTTTTTTTATTGTAAGCCACGGAGAAACCCTTTTTATCTGCTTTTAGCCCTTTGGCCCACAATGCATATAATGTCCATTTGATCCATTTAATACAGTGCGATTCAATAAGAAACAGGACAGGTATCTTCCACGGTATTTATTAATACAGTATTATAATAGTCTCACTACTTGATACTATAAAAGAATAGTGGGTCAGCATGAAATTATGAAATACAATCTGATCGAAATAGTCTGGCTATTTTTCAAGCATGACAGAGTTTAAATTATGTTTAGCCGAGTAAAAAAAAAAGACCATTTTTCAAGCATAATAATTAAAGTTGGTAGTTGGGACGCTGGGATGGGATGGGATGGGATGGGACTATAAGGTTGGGGTATCCCGTCCCAAGTGTCCGAAGGGTTATGTTTTATATCAGTGGACCTTGGACGGTCAGATAGGTAGGTCAAGTGGTAGAGGCAGAAAACACCCCAATTTGGCCATTTTTTCAATTTTTCTTTTTTACTCCAAAATCATAGTAGATGATATTAGTGACCTCTAAACACATTCTACATCAAATTTGAGCCGAATGGGTCCACTTTTACTAGTAAAATATCTGTCCAATGGTCTCTACAGCGTCATATAGCCCTATTTTCATGTTTTTTCGCCTCTCACGCCTCCGATATCAATTTACCCACCCAAGATCGACTAGTATTAAACATGACCCCAGATCTATTACACACTTCATATTAGCCGGCCAGTGTGATGACATCAATGAACATATGTA
Organism: Absidia healeyae; assembly: GCA_019677225.1. Lineage (NCBI taxonomy): Eukaryota > Fungi > Mucoromycota > Mucoromycetes > Mucorales > Cunninghamellaceae > Absidia > Absidia healeyae. The sequence continues at coordinate 26,246 of JAFHAR010000358.1, read as the reverse complement.
GAAGAAAGGCACAGCAAGGAGCGGAGTGTGAAATAAAGATCGAAGCGTTTTCTGGCCTCGGGATTCATATACAAATGGAATACCTCTACTATTGCAAGGAGTATATCTAGCGTACTAAATGCTATTAATTCATAAGCCTACTAAAATTAGGCAGTTGATTGTAAGTAGTGCTAATAATGCTGTCTCATAATGATTTTCTCGGCTATGATGCGTATACTTGGATTCAAAGCGGCCCCTGTCCTCTAAAAAGTCAATTAATCTATAATAATTTTAATCTCACGTTGAGCTTAAAAAGCTTCCCGAGATGTTCGTTAATACGAAAAGGTTACTATAAACGAGAGTATCTTTCCCACGAAGAGATAATGACGATGACTGATACTGGGGACAGATGATCATGGTATTGATAAGAAACAAGCATTGAAGCACGATGTGTGGAGATGTGCCATTTCCTGGTAATTTATACTGATGATCACACCATTATTGAAAAAAACTATGATACAGCAATGTAACATTAAATCGAGATACGAAAAAAGGAGATCGAGCGGGGATTGATTACTGATGGTGTTTAGTATCTTTTTTTATATACTGTAAAAAATATTTATTATTTGGCATATACTGTAATTACGGTACAAGCAAAGAGCAGCTGGGATTTTCAAATTAAAAACATTTACACTTTGTACTCTCAAGGAAAATAAAAATGAAAAGGTACACAGTTCCCCCATTTTCTTTTATCTGACAAACAAAATAATAGTGTTCATGTATCATATGTAGCATATGATATGATGATAGGATTCACTTAAAAATAACCCCCAATTAAAAATATAATGCATCGACGGGCATGTAAATTCATATCTTTTTATTGTGACATGAAAAATATAAGCCAAGCTGCAAAACTTTTTATACTATTCATGGATTCAAAATAATGAAATCATTATTATAAGCCCGTTGCCATGATTGGTTTCTTACAGAAAGTGCCTGTTCAGGTCAAACTTTCCAAACAAAGGTACCAAAAATGGGATAATGACACTAATGTTTAAACGCCGATAGTAACCACTGAGCGAGGACCAGTTGGCAGCAATTTATTTTTTTATTATTCCTTCTTTTTTTCTTTCTTCTTTGTTTCTTTGTTTTACTACCCACGCCTTCTTTCTCTCTCATTGCACCCCCCTTTCCATTTCCTTACCTTCTCTCTCTCTCTCCCTCTTCCCCTTCCCTATTTTTATTTTGCACAACACAATGCGAACATCTAGAGGTCTTCAAGTCACTTCTTTGGTCGTTTTATCCCCCGTGGTTTTAATTCTCCTCTCACTCTTGACCATATTGACAACAACACTCTTCTCTCAACTTCAATTATGGTATCCTTCCATTTACACTACGAGCCCGTCATTATCAAAATGGGTATCTACCGCCACTACCACCACTACCACTACCTCTTTTGGACACAGTAGTAACGATTCCTTATTTTTACAAACGGACGATACCAATACCACCTCTTATTTCTCCACTTCCAACACCTCCAACACCAATCCTTCCCACCATCGCCCGTCTTCCATGATTCATGTATGGTTGAAACGATGGCGTCACTCGAAAAGAAAATCACCTTCTATGTGGACGATGTGTGGCCTTGTTTTATTGCTTGGATTTGTCTATTTACACAAGGTAAACACAGCGTTTTTAAAAAAAACAGACCATTAGAAAATTTCGACCCAAAGATGGGGGGGAGGGCATGGTGGCGTCGGTATAAAAAAAATGAAACATGTGCTGGGTTTGAATATTTTTTTGGGGGGGGAGGGAAAGGGGAAGGGGCGGGGGAAAATGGTTGTGCCTAAAAGAAAAAGAGTGGAAAAAAATATATAATTATACGTACAACGTGAAATTCTAACCAGCTGACTTGTCTATTCCAGTCTCATGTGCTAAAACGTCAAATATCTAGGTATCTCTTCAAATTGGCCACTTTTTTGACTCAAGGATTTGGTTATGTCGTAACGTGTTGTGGCAAGCAAACCATGGTATTCTGGAAGGACCATTTGGCTGCACAAAAAGAATTGGATGCGACTGTAGAGGATATTCTGTGGATGGATAATGACAACAACAGCAATGCCAAATCCGCCTATACGAAGCATAAACAACAAAATACACGTGCCGCCGCCATTACCACCACTAACGTTACCACTCACCAACGCCACAATGCCAAAAAGGTGAAAAAACAACAACAACACCGACAACGGTCTTCGAGTATCAAACATCAATCGGAACCAACATCCAATAACAAACAACAACAACAACAAACTTCCTCTTGTATCCTATCAAAAACAAATGATGATGAAAAAGAAGATGCCCACGTGGAGTCGAACGATTGGATCAGCGTTGGCGATAACAAGAGAAAGAAAGATTCGGTACAACCACCCAGCATTGAACATGAAGACTACGACGACGATGACAAAACCATGGTGGATGAATCAGACGCCACACCTTCATCAAAATCAGGTATGATGATGATGGAAACACCCACCACGAGCGACGACGACGAAACGGAATCCTTGGACTCATCTTCACCAGGCACGAATAACAACACCTATCATCGTTATGAACCTGTGATTCGCAACTGGTATTCACCATTCTCGACTGGGCTGGATCTTGATATTTTACCTCGAGAAGATCCTTTGGTGATGCTGGATCCGATGCAACTACGCAAGTATGATGAACATATCTATCACAACAACTTGGTCGATGATCATTATTATCGACCCTGTGACAATTTCTCGTTATTACAAAACCATCCTTTTATCATCAATGAACAACAACATCAACAACGTTTACAACATCAACCGCAACAACACTCACTCCCAACTTCATCTCCTCCTCCACTTGGTGCTATTGGTCAACATTCCCCCTCTACTATTTCTACTTCTTCTTCCCCTGTACAAAATTCAAACCACCACCCCTTCTCTCTTTTTATTTGATCATGTGATCTTCCCCCTTTCCCCTCCTCTTCAGTGTGTATATATACTTTTTTCTGTATTTTCCTCTTGTCCTATAATAAAATTCTTTTGTCTTTACACAAAAAAAATCTCATGCACTGCTGGGCTTGAAAATCGACCTTTTTTTTTGCCCTTCGCCTTTTTTTATGGTCCCTTGCCTTTTTATCTTTTTTCTTTTTACATTGTCCAAAATACAATATCAACAATCATGGAATGGAACAATCTTTATGTCATTATTATTATTGCCTTGATCTTCGGGCTTTTTATAGGTTTGATGTATATTGTGCCGAAACTCGTACCTATGCCAAAGGACTCCACTACCACTGACGTATTTGCCACCCATTCCAACAACAATGTCTTGATGCCCCTCCTACTACAACATCACTCAAAGAAAGAATTGAAACGGGTAGAAGGTAATAAAAGAAGGCGATTTACAAAGTTTTTATGTTAACATGTACTTTGTTTTTGATAGTATGGCAAAAGAAATATCCACCAAATACACAAAACTACGCATTATCGACTGATAGTGGCACTGGCGGCAGCATATGGAAATTTGAAACAGCGGATCAGCAACACTCAATAGCCAGCGTACAAAATGACACTCTCTTGATCTTCCCTGACGATTCCCCGGCATGTTCCTTGATGTCCAACTTGGCTTTACCTCTCACCAAACCGTTTATCTACTTTGAAGCTACCATGATTGAATTGACGCACGCCGTGGCTCTCGGCTTATCGACCAAACCTTATCCTTCATGGCGTTTGCCTGGTATATAGAAAACAAACAATATATTACCAAATGAAAAAAACTAACAGAGGGGCGAGGTTGTTGGAGTAGGGTGGCATCATCATTCCGTGGCGTATCACTCTTCGAATGGATGTGTCTATACAAGCAATCCCAAGCATCCAAGCGCTTATGGCCCTGGGTTTGAAAAGGACGATGTAATCGGTGTTGGGTACCTCTCGCAATCAAATACAATCTTCTTTACAAAGAATGGAAGGGTAAGGCATTCAAAAACATAGACATGACCTGACTGACTACAATGTATCCTCCACCACCTTTTGTTATTATTAGAATCTTGGTAAGGCCATCACAGGATTCAAGTTTCCCATTTATCCTAGTATTGGCGCCATTGGAAAAACCAGAATCATGGTCAATTTCGGTCAACATGGTAAGTATTATATTTGGTCGCGGGTGAAATATTAGTACGCGGTTAAAAGATTCATCCTTTTTGTGTATTTGGCTTAGCATTCCGTTACGATTCAGGTACGTCCGTGTTACATCTCCTCCTGCCTGCCTGCCTTCTGACATTCCCTCGCACATCCTTTTTTTTTTTTTTGAATAGCAAATGTATGGCAAGCTGGACTAGTGAACAATGAAGATTTACCTTTGCCTCCGCCGACTTATGGAACACATCTTCGTGACACCTTATTGTTTGATCTGCCATCCTCCTCTCATGTATCTTTGTCTATGTCTCCTCCTCCTGCTGATGATGATGATCCTATCTCTGCCACTGCTGTCGCTCCCGTCGATGATACTGTTGGTATTGGTACCTCCGCTCTCCCCTCACCACCCCCAAATTATCCTCTGTAGTTTAGTCATCCTATTCATCTTGATCCGTCGTAGTTTTAGCTGCCCCAATTACCATATAGATATATATATATTCCCTTCCCTTTTTTTATGGTAGTGTACATTATTGCATAAAAATCAAACAGTGCTTTTTTTTGAAATATTGTGTGTTAAAATGATGATTTTTATTTTGTATATATAGTGTAGTGTGTTTGGATATGTATACGGTACTATTCTGGTGCTGAATTATGAGAAGACGTACTTGCTTTTTTTTTGTTTTTTTTTTGTGGGATGTTATGTATCAAAATGATGGATTATCATAGCACTATAATTGGATATGCAACTGCTCATATTTAATTACATGGCCATACATAGAATAAGATGGGGTACATACACAATGAAGCTCTTTCGTATCATAGAAATCACCATACCCTACTGTTGTATCATGCTATCATACAGGGTGATGTGTGCATCATCTCAATTATAATATGATAAATCTTTTTTTTTTCTTGATAAACACGCCTTTGCTCGCTTATATGAAGTACTTATAAGCTACACATTTAATTATGCTGCACTGTCCACAAGACTTTTTTTTGGCACTTTTTCACATTATGTCCTCCAAGTGCCTCGTAGTAACATGGTATTAGTGGTCAAGAAGGTTGATTATTTTAATCTGGATATTTTTTACAAAGAGCATGTTTTCCACTTTATACTGCATTAAGCAAATCGGACGGGAATTGATTCGAAAGCGGAGCTTTAATAATTGGTAGCCTGCTTGCAGAAATAGGCCTGTCCGTCGAGCATTTTTATTTTTTCCTTCTCTTTCCCCTTATATCTTGAAATGGTACGTACTTACATAGCAGCATCGATGAATTCGACTAGTTGTTTCTATTCATTCAGGACCATGGGCTCGGATGGATGAATCGACGACTTGATGGATGGATTGATGAAAAAATAGGATGGATAGACGGATGGATGGATGGATGGTTGGATTTATAGAGAAACATGAACAATCTTGAAAATAGATACTGATCAATGATTTATTTATTTTTTTTACTATAGGCTACCCGTCAAGTTATCAGCGTGTTTGCCGAATCTGGCAAGGCCACCGATGCCACCGTCCCTCTCCCTGCCGTGTTCAAGGCTCCCATCCGTCCCGACATTGTCAACTATGTCCACACCAACATGGCCAAGAACAAGCGTCAAGCTTACGCCGTCTCCTCCAAGGCTGGTGAACAAACCTCTGCTGAATCTTGGGGTACTGGTCGTGCTGTTGCCCGTATTCCTCGTGTCAACGGTTCCGGTACTCACCGTGCTGGTCAAGCTGCTTTCGGTAACATGTGCCGTGGTGGTCGTATGTTTGCTCCTACCAAGGTAATGTCGCCATACACAAAAAAAAAGTCGAAGGGAGTATACTCAATGGTTGTTGTTTTTTCTTTCTTACATTTCAAT
>JAFHAR010000357.1:27869-42990 GCA_019677225.1 Absidia healeyae | reverse complement strand
AAAAAAAAAAAAAAAAAAAAAAAAAAAGAGTAACCTAAAATATCATTATATATATATAATAACGCCTTTTTGATTATTATTTGTACACCATGAGATTTGTACTCGTCGATCGCTGAGAAAAGGCAATCTGTACTGGCTCTATTACCCTAATTGTAACCAAATCAAAAATGAGAAGCTTCAACTTCGAAAAAACATTATCCCGACATGCAGGAATGAACAAATATAATGACTTCAGCGTCATAACCCCGCTTTGCGAGGAAGAGGTGAATGATTTTTTATTACAACAAAGTATTAAACTGGAAGGGGTTTTTTCGCCTCCCCTGTATTATAAATCTTATAATAAAAAAAAGTATACGATTTGGTTCAATAAGACAATACAGCAGTTACTTGTCGTTTTTTAAGCTATCCACACTTTCATCCTGTAATTCCTTGGTGGACCTATCATAATCCTTATCTGCCTTGATCTTAAAAAGATAAATTTATTAATGAGCCGCACATCATTCAACGATATCTTATCGAACTTACGGCTGCTTCACTATGTGTCGCCAGCTTCTCATGCCAAGCCTTCTTGACTTTATTGCTTAGTTGTTTGTGTTTTTCATTTTCCAGTACTTCAGGGTCATTATCCGACATTTGTGAAAACGCAGACATCGTCCGTCGAGTTGTGGCGGTAGTAAGCTTAAGTGGTAAAGCACCTTGGGTGAGAGTTCGAAGCGTTGGTTTGCTGTATGTGGTACTGAGCATGTTTTCGTTCAATTATGATGTACGGTACTGTACAGTGGTGAAAGAAAGAACAAGAAAAAGATATGGCATTTTATATACTTTGAATTGTGTAGGGGTTTGCAATTTCAAAAACCTACTAGGACGATCTATTTTAGTGTATGTTTGAATGTCGTCAGATTCGCATGATAGTTTATTGTGATTGGCTAAATAAAAAATAGCGGAAGTTTAAAAAAGTGGCCGAAAAAAATGATATAATGGTCATTTCCTAGTGTCAAGCCATAGTAAATTTAAAATCTAACCCCATCCACACCATCACACTAGCAAAAACTATGCTCAGTTTCCCCATTTTGCTCCGTACTGCTATCGGATGAGCCCTTGGGTCACTCCAAAATAATAAAAACTGTCAGTCAACACACCTACAATCGTCCAAGCCGGTAAAAACAATAAGGACCCGTTAGTCAACACCCTCATAGCCACCCCAACCAGTAAAAACAATTAAAACCGCCCAGACCTGTAATAACTGTGAAAATAATAGAGACCACCCAGTCAACATACCCATAACTTGTACTTTGCAGTAGTCCAGCTCCATTACCCCCCTCCATTCACACCGTTTTCCTCTACATTCAAACCTTTCCACTTGAATTCACACTGTTTGCCCCTGCACCCATCATGTCAAAAGTCGTAGTACTTTACGCTGTTTCATAAAAGTTTTTATTTCAAAAAAAAAGGTATTCTAATTCTAACTACTAATAAAACTACTATTATATAATATTTCGGTAGGAAGCCCATACTTTCAGCAGTAACGTTCACCTGCCAGTCAATCACAATGTCAAGCTGAATCGCCTTTTTGCTATCGCCTAGAGCCAACCAGCATGCAACCATTTTGATCATTTTGGTTTACCTGCAAAACAAATTCACTTCATCAAACAAGTTCTAGCATTTCATATAAAAAAAATGAGATATCCCATCACGAAATATTTTTACATGACCTGTAACATCATCAGAAAAGCCAAAATGGAGATAAAAAACCATGTTCCAAATCAAGAATCCAAAAATGATGAGTAATGCCTTGCACTTTGTAAAACCCTTTCGAAAATAACACTAATCCTATAAAAGAAACTAATCCATGATCACAATTGAGACAATGAATGAAAGAAAAAAAAAATCTGGAGGAGGATTGATGGTTTCTGCAATTCAGAGGGTTGAAATTTTTATTTATTTAAACTCCGTTGCCTGCTATTACATTTTCGTCCAACCTGACCGAACGCTGTTGCTATATGACTCAATTTTTCCTCAATTGTACCTGTCCAAACACATTTTTACACGTAAATCTGACTCTAAGTTTTGTGCTTCCAGCTTATAGTCGGCATATCAGGTCAATGAATGGCAAGACGGCCCGAGACATAATAGATGTAATCCATCCGGCTTGATGGCCGGATCCTTTTCCTTCTCAATATGATCCATTGTTTTCATTTAAACTGTTTTCCGTCTTATTATCGACCCATCAAGACGGGTCCAAACCGGCTTTCTTTTTTCTTTGTTTCTTGATACAAATTCGATTATCCCCACCCTTAATATCTGAGATGTGAGTGTGTGGAAAACAAGGTTCCCTTTCGCCATTTGACGGTAACTATTTTTTTATGATTAATCCTATCTTTTTTTTTCTTTCTCAACATCGGATTTGATCTCGGTACACCAAGGCATTATTAATAGGAACATCTTGAATATAAATATATAAAAAGGAGGGGAGACATGATTCCCCTAATTTTCCATATCATTTTATTTGAACCCAAACTTCAAACTCAGCATGATTAGAACATTCATATTCTGCCTTGTGGCTGCTTTTTGCTTTCTTGGAGTGACTTATGTTACCGCAAGTAAGATTTCAAAAGTCTACTTCACTCCATTGCCCTGTAAATTTTATTTTTATTTTTATTTTTATGAATGATAGAGGAAGAAGAACAATTGATGACTCCGATTTCTGTTATTTTGGGAACCAAGATGACTGGTGGGGCTTATCGAGTACCAAAGGTAAAAAAGAAAACACTTATCTTCAATTATGATGAAAAATAACTTGTCACTCTATATCTAAAAAGGCAAGAAATTTCTGCCATGCCGGCTATGGCGTGTGCCCTGACAGTCACTGCTGTCCTATGGGTGGAGAGTGCTGTGAGATTCCAGGTACATGTTGCCCTCGTGACTATTATTGCATGAAAGGATTCCATAAACAAGAAGGCTGCTGTCCTAATGGCCAGAAATGCAGATTTTAAAGAATAAAAAGAGTTCCCCTTTTTTTAAAAATTTCAACGATAATATGAATAATAAAGAGAGCAGATATTTCTTTTACATTATCGATATACATTTTATTGTTCGGAAAGAAACCATCAGGGGAGAACGGAAATTTAAACCTGGTCATTGGAAATAATAGTGACCTTACTGCAGTATCACTTTATTGGCTACTGCTATTTAAATTTTACCTGGGACATCCATCCATCAGCTCGAGCACAGAATGTTCTTATTTGAACCGAGGATCGGAGTGATCGTCTCCTACATTCTTTTTGCATATATTATATCCGTTTGTCATATTACTTTCCTTTTTTAATCATTCAATAGAAAAATATAACTGAGCATTGATTTGATAATAGTGGTGTTCACTTCTAGATCACTTATGATTATAGATCCTTTTTTTTTTCCCCGGTTTTCAAATCTTGTCACTTTTTTTTAAGTGTGATAAAAAAAATCCATTAAATGGAAAGCATTCCCAATTTTAGATAGGGACGGGATTTGGCCCACCGGCCAGAAACAGAATCCCTTTCCCATATTTTATGAATCGACAATGAAAAGGTAAGTAGGTAGGTATTTTCTAAAAGAGAGAAAATTGTCTATATAAATACGAAATGGTTTATCGCATTTCTTTTCTTTCCTCTCGTCTTTCTTTTTTATTTCGTGTTTATCAAATTAAATTTATTTTATTCTAATATTTCAAAAATGAGCAAAACTTTACTCTTCTGTTTGGTTGCCCTTCTCTGCTTTGTTGGCCTCATTCAAGCTGCTGAAACACGTACGATATCAAGTTAAATATAGACATACATTCTATGCTGACTGACTTTTGATCAACGTTTTCTTTTTTATTATTATTAATAATATAGCCGCAAAGACCCCCATGACCCCAGTAGCCGTTCTCCAAGGCAAAAAATTCCTGGAAGCTTACCGAGTACCAAAGGTAGAAAGCGTATACTTTTTATTATTTAGATAAGAATACTTATATTCTAATCATTATCTCTTTTATTTTTTATATTAGGCCCATAACTTTTGTCATGCCGGTTATGGTGTCTGCCCTGATAGCCACTGCTGCCCTATGGGCGGCGAGTGTTGTGATGTTCCAGGTACTTGTTGTCCTCGTGACTACCGCTGTGTCAATGGTCCTAACGACCGCCTTGGATGCTGCCCCAACGGTCAAGATTGTGAATTTGGCGACTACTTCTAATCATCATGCCATAATAAAAGGGATATTCGTTTATTTAGTATAGTTTATATCTCCGTTTCTCCCACCCACCCACCCTCTCTTCCCCTCCTTTTCTTTTTTTTTAATTAGTTAATAAGAAATAAAAAAAAAGCCGGTTTATACACATCATTATCATCCACAGATTGCATAAAAATCCCCGAGCCAAAAAAGCAGACTTTCAACAACGGTATTTAGTGGGATTGCCAGGTGCACTGGCAGTTTTGCACTGGTACGGTACGCTCTTGGGTAAACAATAGAGAGATATGGTTTTATTTATGCTGGCCATCTCGGCATTTATAAGAAAACGATTTGTTCATGTTTACGCCTCTTTCCATATGCTTCTGTGGATATTTAAATCTCCAACCGTGGAATAATTTGACCTCGACAAAACGTGATTGCATAAATTTATGTCCGATTTCAATTGCCGCTTTTTTGGAGTGGAGTAGAATGCTCTTTTTTTAAAAAAATTCCAAATTCATCTCTTTCCCCTTTCTTCTTTATTTCAACATCCCTCACAGCATTAGTTAAGATTCTTCTTCAATCCATTCTTCTTCATTCCTCGCATCATCAGTCTGGATTCTCCTTCAATCTTCCCCCATTCTTCTTTATTCAACATCCCTTCCATCATTAGTTTAGATTCATCAAACCCCATTTATATCTTGATGTTATTATTGCCAAATAGTTTAGAATATTGTAGTACTTAAAATTAGTGTTTATATTATCTTTTTATCAATAAAAACTTTGATGACTTTGACTTTGGATTTTTTATATTGACCTTTTATTGACCTTTTATTAAATTGGAATGCTTTGATATAAAAAATGCTAATAGAGTTGCTGGCGGGTACTTCTTCTGATACAGGTGATGTTATTGGATTTATCAATTTGCAAGAGTTTCCTCTAGATTTGTCATCGATTTGCTATGCCTGGTCAACGGTGACACCATGAATTTGACGATCCCGTTCAAGATATTCTTTTTTTGATGGTGGATGGATAGCTGTTAACGTTTAGCATTCTACGCCGCCCCCCCCCCAAAAAAAAGCGGTGATTGAAAACGGATAATTGTCAATAATTTACTGTACAAAATTTAAGCGCCGTACTGTAATCGCGGTTTTAATATATATGTCTTAATTCACCTGCAAAATACTCCTTACTGAAGAAAAAAGACTTTACCCCGAACTAGTACATACTTCTTTTTCTATTCTTTTTTGATCATTTACATATTATAAAAAATGGTAAGTCATCGACGACTTCACACAATCGACACTATTAGAACTAAGTGAATAAGATGGATGGATGGATGGATGGATGGACGAAGAGATAAAATATTTTAATCAAACGAAATTATACTTCTCGACGATATGAAAACGATTCACCGTCATCACTTATTTACTTATACCGTTCAACCGAAAATTTTAACGACTAGAATATTAACGGTAATTTTATTATTACGATAGGCTAAGAAGGACGTTGCTGCCAAACCCTCCTCTTCCTCAGGTGGAAAGAAGGCAAAGAAGAAGTGGTCCGCTAAGAAGGTCAAGGATAAGTCTAACAACATGGTTGTTTTGGATAAGCCTACCTACGAACGTCTCTTCAAGGAAGTTCCTACCTACAAGCTCATCAGTCAATCTGTTTTGGTTGATCGCCTCAAGTTGAACGGCTCTCTCGCTCGTGTTGCTCTCAAGGAACTTACTGCTCAAGGACTTATTAAACCTCTTACTATCCATCACGCTCAAGTTATCTACAGTAAGTCAGCTGATAATAACCAATCCAGAAATATACCATAATTAATTTTTTCATCCCTATGATAGCTCGTGTCGGTGGTGACGAAAAGGCTTCTGCTAAGCAAACTGCTTCTGAAGAATAAACTAGTTGTCTCTTCTTTTAATATTATTCGATATATCAAACAATAAAATCAAATATCTTGTATCAGCGATTTGCTTGTTTTGTAGCAGATGTTACTGCAGCATATTATGTCTTTCGCATTTTATGTCATCAAGTATGTCATTTTTATGAATTAGGTACAGCTAGATCTCAGGGTCATCCATGCATGAAGTTTACTGCTGATGAGATTGATGGATGTTTTTTTTCTGCTATGATTTTGGGTGAAAGTTTTCAGCCTAGTTTTGTTTTTGGGTGTAGAAGTTTGGCGGGATCACGGGGTGATTGAATTTTGACGCGGGGAGAGAAAGAACCCAGCCACCGTAATTTTCATATTCCGATGTCAGCTAACAGTTTCCACTTTGTTTTGTTTTTTGACAGCCCTAACGAAAAAAAATAAATATACAAAACTCCTTCTCTTTTCTATCATTAATTTTATACATTATGACAACTCCATTTCGACAAGGTTTAAGTAAGTCAATATTATGAATTTACAACAACTGCACCTTGAGGTGTTCTATTAGGATATATATGAACAAACCCCCACTCACTGTTTTTACTTTATTATAGACAAGGTGTATCTTCCCAACATCATCTTCAAAATGGTTCGTGCACCTAATCTCCAACCCAATCAAGTCGCTTTCCGTGTGCCACCCAAATGCAACAAATTCGATATTCATTCCTATCTGACCAATATTTACGGCGTCAACGTACAGGAAGTGCGAACAATGAACTATGGCACCATGCACAAAAAGGGACGCAACAACAAGACCGAAGTGGTATCATCAGCATACAAAAAGGCAATTGTGACTTTGGATACTGAATTTGTATGGCCCAAGGAGCCTGAATGGTGTGAACTGGACAACGAACAACAACGGTTAGGCACCAAGGCCGCAGGGAGAAAACTCAAAGGCTGGAGATTCCGGGGCACTCCTACTGAACGGGAAGATTTGAAGCAAGTCAATGATCAACTACATGCGCGTATGGAAGCCGAACAAAAGTCAAAATAGTTTAGATAGTTTATTGTTGATTTTACCTTTGGTTGTACTATTTTATCTCTTCTTTACACACAACTACACATACACCCACACTCTCTCTTCCTACCTCCACAACTTCTCTCAAGTCACTGCAAATATATTTATACGGCATTATTTTTTAGAACTATTTTTTTTTTTTACCCAATTTGAAATAAAGTAAGCCACCATATGTCTTTCTCTATGTTAGTAGATCTTTATTGGGTACTTAGTCTTGTTGGTGGTGCCTTTCAATGTGGATTCAAATGGGAAATCGATTATATGGTTGGATGAATGCTGACTGTATAGTGTGGGTTGATGACTGATCGGGGAGGGTGTCTTTTATTTTATTTTCCATAGTGTCAAGCCGATTGGATCCGGCGCTGGTCAAATTTCTTCCGCCCTTGTGAACAAGAAGAAGTTATACGGACAATGATGGGCTGGGTTGCTAAAAATCAGAAAAATGGATTGGGATTGGATTCTGGTATGATCAAGGAGTAGTTGCATGGAGATGCTCAAGCATGTGAACCGATCTTTAGACCGAAGGGATCCTACATATGTCAAGCAACCTTATGATGATGGTTACTAGTGGAAAAACTGACAATTCGGGATTATTGTGCGTATGTAGTTCAGTGGTTTTAGTTTTAGTTTAATTATTTTGATGATGTATTTACTTGATTATTCTCAATAAAAGAAATAGAAACTATCATTTTACGAAGCGACTGTGTGATAATCTGTTATGTGTATGTTTTATTACATGTGTAATTTATTATACGTTGTTTGATGTTTTGATAAATTGTTTTATAAGTTGGGCCATTCGAAGCACTTCTGTTCAGCACCACATAATTGATGAGCTAGCTTTGAATGAATAAATGGCGTCCCTTGAAATCGAATTCGTACCTATTGGATCTGATTGGCAAACGCATATCCTCGTCCACCTACGCCGTCAACCGGAAGTTCAATATTACTTATAGTTTTCTTTTCGTTCCCCACATCACAGTTTTAGAATAGCTCTATGCTTTTATGCCAAAAATCCTGTCCCTGTTTACTCTGTTTTCCTTTGCGCCCACTCCATTCCTTCCCCCGATCCATTCAAAAAAGTCATTGTAAAATGCATTGGTCCATAAAAGTTTTTTATTTAGAAAAAAAGGTAACTATCACTACTATCCTTGTCACAAGTCCACACCTTCATAGATGCAACCAGCCCAGCCACTTTGATTTATCTACAAAAAATATCAATTTCAAAAAGAAAACCCGGTGTCTGTCAATCACGAATCCAAAATGACGGGTAATGCCATGCATTTTGTAAAGCGCTATTAAAAAAAAACACTAATCCTGTAAAAAAAACCCCCAATCCATAAACACTGAGAAAAATTGAAATCGACAAAATTGATACGATATGCCTGTGTGTATGTTTTCACACTCCGATCGTGGATTGTTTTGCATTTTTTTTGTCGAACAAATATTTACACTCCGACGGTGAAAAAAAAATATCTAGCCTCGTGGCTACTCTGGGGCTGAGCTGACTGGTTTCCTATACGGCTTGAATATAAACTCCGCTTCCCACACACAAAACATGAGTTTCTTGCCAGTGCAATTTCTCTATGATATATGTCGGAAAAACGACCTTGTCAGCGCAAAGAAACTTTGTTACAAGCAAGTGAACAAGTGTGGGATGAGGCAACTCAAATGATGACACAAGGCGTGTCAAGATCCCACTACTTGAATCCCTCTCCGAAAATCTTCGAAACAGCTGTCACCATCCAACCCCAAGCTGGTTACTCCTGTAAAACTCATATTGAAAGCCGTCGAAAATCAGACTTACAGTTAAGCTATTATCCAGGATCGAACGTTTACATCAACATTTGTCATTCTGACAGCATGCCTGCTCCTGCATTAGCCACAGAAGCTGAAATTCAAGAAGCATTGGTTGCAGCCCCCAGTGCGACTTACCGGATACCGTTGAGCTTGGGGTTACCTCGACAACTTGATATAAATGATGGTAAGGAAGGCGTGATCGTGGATGCTTGCATTCATACGCAGCCTTTCATTCGATCGGAACGTGATCTAGACTTCCGCCTTCATGTACTGGAACTAGCCATGGAGCACACTGAAGACGCACTAACTGTTAACTTGAGTCGGGAATTCACGATGCTAAAGCTGCCTGCCAAAGGAATGCCTCTACCTAAACGAATAATCCATGTGCCGAAGTCTCCTGGATCAGTCGACGCATATATCTCTAGTAAGGTCGAAGAAAATAATGCGTCTGTACCAATACCTCCTATCACGAAAGCTCAGCAAGTGACGTTACCGACATGGTCTTGTTCTCCCTTGTTCAAACAAGAGAATGGCATTTTAACAGTTGTGCTTCAAATGCCATTATCAGGGGTACGTAATTGAAAATCTAAGGCGAGCGTTAGAATAACCTCCCTTTTATGTTTTTTTTTTTCAGTCACCATCGACTTGGAAGACTGAAATAGGCAGTTCTCGTTTACTATTAAAAGGTGTAGAGAAGGGCAAAGCGATCGACATTATGCTACCAGCGACTGTTGATGTCTCTTCCTCATCCAATCACGTTAACTACTACAAAAAAAGCCGGCACCTTGTAGTGAAGCTAGTTATTTCTGATGTACGACGTAGATATCTTTAATGTTTTATTGTACTGTAGATTACTTGGATTTAAATAAAATTTGTATGCTTCGAGGTCTCAATTTCCAAATTTGTAACTATTACAACTCCGAATTGTATTTTTAATCCCAGGGATCCACGCGATAAATTTTTGGACTGGGGATTAAATAAATCCCGCTGACGAGATTTTTCGCCGAAAATCGCAGCCTACAGATACACTGCAATAAGTTGTGTGAAAGAGTATCGTCCTTCGCTTTTGTGCTTTTCAAAAGAAAAATGTACCGCAGCTTTTTGAAAGCAGCTAAAAAAACAGTACCTGACACTCTCGATCGCCAATATTATCTACAGAAACGAATAAGACACCATTTTGAAGCCTTTAGGAATGAAACGGATCCAGTCAAAATATGCGATTGGGATTATCGAGGTATGATGATATAAAAATATTAACAGTATTAAGTATTTTAACCAATCTTATAAACTTCAGCGAAAAACACACTTCTTCTTATTGAAACTGCGTCTCAGAGAAGGGGTATAGAGAACGATATTATTAGGAATCTTGTAGAAACTGAGTACCACCGAACAAGATTTGAAAAAAAGTAATATTGTTTAATCGCAATATTTTTCGGATAAATAAAAACTGATAACGTTATCTCCTTTTGTTAGGTCACCATTTGCTAACCATAAGCTGAAGCCTGAAATCCATGAATTACATAATCAAGCTGACCAAGATTTCGAACTAGTGATAGTTTTGTTGAATAAAGAATTGGGTCTTTGTCTTTGATATTAGTTATAAATGATTATCTGTTGAAATTAAACATTGGTTTATTGTTGATCACAAATAAAATTTGTTCACCACAAATTGATATTAATTTGTGGATGGTAAAAGAACGGGATTGCTCTACCTACGATATAAAAAAAATTGGGATTGCTCCATGTCAGAGAATTGGCCAGATAGAAGCCGGATATCCGATTGTACAGTACTATTTTTCTTGGCTTGGCTGACTTGGTGGGGTGATAAAATATAATTGATATTGATTGAATTAAACAAAAGTTATGGCGCTTAAGAGTTCTTTTTTCTGGATTTCCTAAAAAGGAGAACGATGTTCTTTCCATTAACTACACTATCATATTCAACAATATATTCGGTACTTTAGAAGGACATTTTGGTGACAAAAAATGTATAAAACCTATCTTTTATTTGATTCGAGCCATAAAAAGTGAGTATTTAGTAGTTATGCCACTTTTTGTAACCATGTGTATAATACCTCACAAAAAACGGGAGCTAAAATGACATACTACTGTATAATGGAAAAGGAAAAGAGCATATTTATTCTATTGAAATATGAGATAAATGTAATAGAGAAGTAGGCTTATTTATCTATATAATAAAAATAGAAGGTGTGTGTGTGTGGGTATCCTAATCACAGCAATTCTCCAAGACCGTCCTATATGATTGAAAACAAAAAAACACCATAGACATCCCATCATTTCAAAAGACATAGACTTTGTGCATTATATCATAAAAAGTTTTTTTATTTCAAAAAAACGAGGGTATTCTAATGTCTAACTACTAATAAAACTTACTATATACATAAAAAAAAAACGACTAATAAAACTATCACTAAAGCCGTCATGTCAAACCAAATTGCTTCCATGTCCCCTAGAGCCAACACCAGCCAACCGCCATGTCAAAACAGAATCGCTTTTGCTACCAACCTAGAACCAACCAGTATGCCGCCATTTTGGTCTACCTACAAAATAAATTCACATCATCAAACAAGTTCTAGCAGTTTATATAAAAAACTGAGACATTCCATCACGGAATATTTTCCCGTTAACTGCAACATCATCAAAAAGGTCAAAATGGCGATAAAAAACAATGGTCCAAATCCTGAATCCAAAATGACGGGTAATGCCATGCACTTTGTAAACCCTTTCGAAAATAACACTAATCCTGTAAAAAAAAACCAATCCATAAACACAATGAGACAATGGAAGAAGGAAGAAGTAAAAAAAAAGTGGGGAATCATAATAAAAAGGAAAAAAAAAGGAGGGGTAAAAAAAAATCAAAAAATGATTGAAATTCAAATCCCGACATATTTTTTCATCATGTTACAGGAGATTTTACTATTATTTTATTTTTATCGTGTAGCACAAGAAATATTTCATCGTAGATGGAGCAACCCCGTAAAAGCGGGAATAGGTATTTATTTATTTGATACTGATTACTTATTTTTTTAGCATTTGCTTGAAGAATATTTTATTTGACAACAGTAGTGGTTTTTGTCGCAGTTATCCATCCACTTTCAATAAAGAAATCGTATATCCGGCTCGTTTTATTGACGTCAATCTTGATCAAAGCACGGGTCGCTCGGCGTTTTAAGAAACCCTGTTTGGCATATTCTTTGAGAATTGTGTCCTTAATAACAAGGTACGGTCGCGGTAAAAGACGCAGTGTAGAACAAAGTACTTGTTCCTCGGGAGTCAGTAAATCCACACCATCAGTATTGGATATGTCAAGCGGATTTGCAGGTTTTCGACCAGTGGGTGGTGGTGGTTTTGATTTTGATTTTGATGATGTATTTTGCAGGGGCCGACTTGCCATCAAAGTGGATAGTATAGGATGTATTGGTGCTGCTGAAATTGATGATGGTGATGGAGCTGAGATCGAACCAGCCATATTTAATTCATTTTCTTGTTCTTGCTGTAGCTTCAAACGTTGTAAATCCAGGCGGCGTAAAGTACTTGAAGGGCCAATACTCCCGACACTACCCATATCAGTAGCAATAGTTGAGCTACCTGACAAAGTTGCATGGAATTGAAGCCGATCATGAGCAGCCTCCAAAGACGCTTTCAAGTATTCCAGTCGATCAATTTTATCCTGTTCATACTGTTCGCCTCGTCGAAAAGTTGTCACACCTCCTTGGCGCCAGTGCTGTAGCTGTGTGATCCGCTCACGCAGCTCATGTTCATTCACGAGACCCTTGATGAACTGGTCATAATCCTCCGCCGTTTGTAACCGACAAAAGACCCGTGTGTCATTAATCAGCTTCCGAGTTCGCTTCCGTTCTGCCAGTCTTTGCGCACGGAATTCGAGCCAATGCCGTTCAAATATAAAACGCTTGCTTTCAGTACGTCGATCCAACTTATCATTATAAATTCCGAGCATGATCAGTTTCAGCCGAATGTCTTGTTCGGTATCATCGCCATAAAACGCCAAATCCTTGATAACTTGTTCTGCGTCATTGTCGTATTCTATTTCGAATTCTTTTCTTTTAGGCATATACCCTTGTATTTCATGATAGGCCGCGCCACTTGCAAACGCTTTATTGGTTTTCGTCATATGGCTAGAGTCGTTAGAAATTTTTTCTCTCTTCCTGTAAATCGGATTCGGGGTGATTCGGGGTTTTAATATCTTCATTTTTTTATCGGTCAATAACCTTGACATCACGCCGAGGTTTTTTTCCCTTCCCTTTACTTATATCAATTACTTGGTAAATATGGATAAAAAAGAAACGAATATTTCCATACAATAATAATAGTAAAAGGGGAATAGGTGATATTCAAGTCGGTAGATGGATAGATGGATGGATGGATGGATGAATCAATGGATGAATGGATGATATCTTTCTAATGATTTATTATTATTGTTATGTAATAGGAACCATGAAGTATCTTGCTGCTTACCTTCTCCTCGCCACCGGTGGTAAGGCCAACCCTACTGCTGAAGATGTCAAGAACATCTTGAACACCGTTGGTGCTGAAATTGATGAAGAACGCGTTTCTTCTTTGATTGCCTCTCTCGCCGAAAAGGACGTCGCTCAACTTTTGGAAGAAGGCAAAGAAAAGATGTCTTCCGTTCCCACTGGTGGAGCTGGTGCTGCTGCTGGTACTGGTGCTGCTGCTGGTGGCGCTACTGAAGCTGCCCCTGAACAAGCCAAGGAAGAAGAAAAGGAAGAATCTGACGACGTAAGCTGGGTTTTAGATAATTTAACACACTGATTGCTCACTTCTTTATTTATTTTTACTTTAAAATAGGACATGGGCTTCGGTCTTTTCGATTAAACTTATATGTAGTTTATTATACTTATTCATCACTGCCATCTCTTAATTTTTGTCTCTTCAATAAACGCTTTGGTACTCCGGAAATTTTGAAAATCGATATTCATGCTATTTACTGTAGGTCTGGGCCAGAAAAAATGAAAAAGATCTATTTTTTGCGGGCGAGAATGTTGGCCTAAAAAAGATTTGGGCGAAAGTATTTAAGCGTAATGTATGGGCATAAGAGCGGGATCTCAATTTGCCGATTTAAAATTAAACGATTTTTTTTTACAGGATAGGGTTATTTTCGAAAGGGTTTGAAAAACTGCATGGCCGTCATTTTGGATTCGTGATTGGTTGGCATTGATTTTTTTGAAAAAGGATTTTTTTGTAGGTAAATCAAGACGACCGGGTTGGTTGCATCTATGGAGGTGTACACTTGTGACTAGGATAGTAGTGATAGTTACCTTTTTTTTTCATTTTCGAAATAAAAAACTGTTTATGATGCAATGTATTCTATGTACAGTACAATGACTTTTTTGAACGGATGGGGGGGGGGAATGGAATGGGTGAAGAGAAAGACAGTGAAGATGACGACAAAGGATGATCGATTGTAAACAGGGACAAGATGTTCTGTTGAAGTGAAGACTGAACTTGTGATGTGGGGGACAAAAAGAAAATTGGAGCTTCCGGTTGATGACGTAGACGGATGAGGATATGTGGATACGTGCGAGAGAGTGAATGTGGGATGGGAGATGGGGTTGGTGCCAAAGCACAAGATTCCATCGCTTCAAAACAAAAAGTTGATTGGGGAAAAATCCAAGGGTGATGGCTCCCAATCAGATCTCTGTGCAAATTAGATTTCAATGGCGCCGCCAAACCAAAGGAAAAAATCCAGAAGGTCGTGGGAGCCTATCCAAAACGGAATGATTTGTGACTTTATAAGAGGAGTCAATCCCGTCAGAAGAAATCGGATAAATATTTACGAGTGGTGGTTAAAATCAGTAGATGCACTACATCTACTCATACTTTATTTTCATTTTAAAAAACACTGCACTGTTTTATATGAGTAACACTCCAAAAGCAAACTCCTTAGCAGAACTACGTCGTCGAGCAGCTGTCGACAAGACAGATACTGCAAAGTACGCTATGAGGCGTTGGGTCACTTCGGTCAACCGTTTGTATGAAGAGGTACGTACGTGTACCTTTGGTATAACTCTCCAAATAGTCTTTCTATGCTTTAACTTACTTTTTTTCAGGGTGATAATGCACTAAGACTTGGTGATATGGAAAAGGCGTTTGTCCACTTTATGAAAGGGTGCAGGTATACTTT
>JAFHAR010000357.1:10769-27849 GCA_019677225.1 Absidia healeyae | reverse complement strand
TTTTTTTTTTTTTACTTCTCGTCAGCATCATGTTGGAAGTTATCAGTCGCCATCCAGAATACACTGCAACTCAGAAGGATCCATTTTATATACAGCTTCGTAAGGTAATATGGCACTAGCTGGATTTTTTTCTTTTATAAGCTTCTTGGCATCTAAGTGTGTGCATGCGCTTATGATGGGTAATATATCTATACCTTGGAAGGTTAAATATTATATTTTTATAATTTAATAGCGGACCAACGACGAAATAATGACTATATTGGAGGATATAGGGGAAAAGATACAGGTTCAATACAACGAGCAAAATGACCAACAAGTTCCTGCTACAGAGACAGTAGACGGGGACCCTGACGTTCAACGTGCCCTTGACAAATACCCACCTTTATCACCGCGGGGTTTATCCGCCTTAGATAGTCTCCCCCCTGTGCCTGCCCATATACCATCTCCCTCTTTGGATAAAGTGACCACCAAAAAAACTGGTGGCGATAAATCATCCTCAGCTTCATCGAAATATAGTCAGATGACATATGCATCGGACAATGTCATCAACAGCACAACACAACTACCCACTAAAGAACCAATAGTATCGAATCACTCACCGACTGGAATTCTTTTACCTGCTCGCAGCAATAATGTTTTCCCTCAAACACCTCAAGTTGAGGCCCGTGAACTTGCAAAGTGGATTACAAGGAAAGACAACCCCGCTAGCATTTTACTTTTGGATGTACGACCTCGCGATATGTTCCACCAGGCTTGTATCAAGCACAAATGGATGGTACAGATCGAGCCGCTGGTACTACGTAAAGAGTAAGCGAAAAAAAATAAAAAATAAGACTCATATTACTATTGACCACATTGTTTGTAGCGTTTCTTCACATAAAATACAAGATTCATTAGTTCTCAACCCGGCAGCAGAACAGCAGCTTTTCGAACAACGAAATATGTTTGATCTAGTGGTACTTTACGATCAGAATTCTCCATCGGCTACCCGAATGAACCTTCCTCTCAAATACTTGAAAGATGCTATCTATGAATTAGAATTTACAAAGTATTTGAATCATGCACCAATGATGTTGACTGGTGGGTTTGATGCTTGGGTGGCTACCATTGGTCCACGGGGAGTATACTGTTTTGACGATAACAATAACTTCGCAAAAGAACTAGCAACTCATTCAACTCACGAACAAGCTAATGGATATGTAACAAATACTTATGGGCAATCAAGGAACCCAGATATGTATCATGAAAAAACGGAAATGCCACCAGTAAACCACAACATCTATGATTATGTAAGTAGCACAAGGCAACTTCGAAAAAAAAAGTTTACTCACTGGCTATGTATAGTTCAACCATAAGCAGCGCAGCGGAAATCTACAGTCAATGAGTCGATCAAACCAAATTCCACAATATCAATACCAACAGCCGGCTTTGCAACAGCCATATCAATATCAATATGGAAATATGCCTATGCCTATGCCTAACAACAATTACACGCCGAACACTGGTCCGACACATGATAGCGATATTGCCAAATTTTCTTCACGATATCCTGATATTCAACCTAACAAATCAATTGCTATCAATTCTGGATTACAGCGCCATAATACCTTTATCGACAATCCTTTCCATGGATTTACAGCAACATCCAATAAAATGTACGACTTCCCTCCTACACCTGCAAAGCCAACCCGCCCCCTTCCCCCGCCCCCTTCCCCCACTCTGGCGTCCTTTGGTTCGTCATCTCCACATCGTCCTTCGTCCGCGGGACCTACAGCTGCGTCTACTATGCCTCACCCTAGTATCCCACCCAAGGTACCCATCATGCCCAACCACAACAATCCCCATGCCAGTGTCGATACGAATTCCAGGGTTGCCCCTGTTTCTGACAGTTCCTTCTCTCAGTTGGGTGGCGTTTTAATTGGCACAACTGGGTTGAAAAATTTAGGGAACACTTGCTATATGAACTCCATTATACAATGCTTAAGTGGAACCATTCCTTTTGCACGGTATTTTATCTGTATGTCTGTTATTATTATCACTATTATAAAAGAAGGACTAATGTTTTTTGTCTTTATAGCTGGGATGTTTAAGCAGCATATTAACAAGCAAAATCCTCTAGGTACCGGAGGTATTCTAGCAGAAAGGTTTGCCGAACTTCTGCGAATCATGTGGAGCGAGAACTACAACTTCATTTCACCAGTGACATTTCGAGTAAGATAAAAATGTGGTTAATACTTTATAACAAAAAACTAATTATTATTTTTTATGTTACGTTTATATTCACTAGGAAGCTTTGGTTAGATTTGCTCCTCAATATTCTGGTACTGAACAACAGGATTCGCAAGAATTTCTCAACTTTTTGTTGGATGGGATACACGAAGACCTGAACGCAATTCGACAGAAACCGACACTACTCTCCTCTGACGACCCAACGGAGGAAGCGAAGTTTGAACAGCTGCCAGATTACCAAGCGAGTAATCTTGCATGGGAAAGATATATGTCACGCAACGCTAGTGTTATTGTCAGTCTGTTTCAGGGTCAATACCGAAGTCGCTTAACCTGCCTCACGTGTAAAACAACTTCCACCACATATAACACTTTTATGTCACTATCGTTACCTATACCGTCTAAGCGACCCAAGTTGTCTGGTGGTGTTACGTTATATCAGTGCCTGGATTATTTTGTCAAAGAAGAAATCTTGGAAAAAGCGGAAGCATGGTAAGTTTGTCAATCTGCACGTATATTAATCATATCACCATGAAACAAGTTAATTATACGCTGTACCCTTATATTTATTCATTTTATTAGGCGGTGTCCAAAATGTCAGAAGTTAAGAAAAGCAAGCAAGGTCTTGACTTTATCTCGTCTTCCAGACGTTTTGCTTATTCATTTGAAGCGATTCTCCTTTGATGGTCCGTTCCGTAATAAGCTGGAAACAAATGTCGACTTTCCAACAAAGTACTGTACACGAGAAAAGAACAACGCGAAGAAAAGATACAATAATAACAGTAACTTAATGTAATCCTTGTTAGAAATTTCGACTTGACTCGCTATGTCCCTAATACAATGACTCCTCAAAGTGCCACTCCGTCAATGCTCAACTATGACTTATACGCTGTCTCGGTAATTCTATCATCTGCTTTTTGATGCTCCTTTTCATTAACTAGTCTTATCTTATTTTATTTATTAGAACCACTATGGCTCACTTACTGGAGGCCATTGTAAGTCTTCTGTCGTAGATCAATGAAATGACCCAACTGGTGCTTGCTCAATCTGTAATTATCTCACTTTTTTTATTTTTGTTTTTGTTTTTCTGCATAGATACTGCTTGCGTGAGAAATGGCTACCGTGGGGAATGGCATAATTTCGACGATACACGATTTTCCGTTTGTGATGAATCTAAAGTGAAGGTGAGAAGAAAAAAAAAAACTAGCTGATAAATAATATCACATTTTCTAATTTAACCGAGTTCATAGAGTCATGCTGCGTACAATCTATTTTATGTTCGATCTACTGTCAAATAGTATTACAATAAATCGCCAATAAACACGTCGGATCATCATTATATTTTACCAAAAAAGATATGTTTATTTTTATTTTTATCCAATGCATGCCTAATCAACCATTTGTTTCATCACCAAATAAAGCAGCAGCCGCTTTGGCCACAGCCACTTGAGCCACAGCCTGTGCAGATGCATAGTTCGTGGCTAATATTGCATCCATCGCGGCTAATATATCAGCTTCCCACCATCCCATTTCATAGTCAACGAGACCATACCGTTCCAGTTTGTCTGCCCAGGTCACCACCCTTTCCCGTAAATTGCATAATTGTTGATCGGTCATTTTCTCTTCATCGCTGCTAGGCTCATGTCGTTGTGCTAGAGCATAAAGCCAGCAGTTGTTTAAGCCGGCCCAGAATTGCTCTCGATCTATTGCATTGTATGGATGATCGTCTGAAGTGAGACCTTTTAAAAAAATACAGATATGCTTTAATACGAGTGATTTCAAGCACAAAAAACGGGTGATTACCTAGCTGTTCGCAATGTTCCACTACAGCACTTGTCGCATTACTTAGAGTTCGGAAGCCGCTGACCATATGTCGTTGCTCAATATGATCGAGGGTTTTTTTTAATTGATTTTGGATTCCTTCAAAGTTGGTGGTTGAATTCAAGACGGTCGATGACCCTACAGTTTGCGAGTTCTCAACCATATTATTCTCCATCATAGATTGTGCTGCACTCGTACGATCCCGTGTCAAGGCACTTCGTTCAGCATTATTGGTCTCAGTCGGTAGGGAAGGCTGCGCACTACCAGAGTCAAATGGACTTGCATTTACCACTTCTCCCTTGACGTCAACACTTATAATCCCGCCATCGTTAGTCTTGCCACCCGTACAAACGTCCATTTTTTTGCCATTATCAACTTCAGTCTTAGAATTCGTACTATCTCTAGTATTTGTGATGATACTATCTTCAGCCTTCACAGTAGTGATGTCAATCAACTCTTGTTCATCTTGGTTTGGTGAAGGGTTTGACTCCACTGACTGCTGTTGGAGAGGTTCCAAGGTTGGACAACCCGAGGTACATACTGAAGGTTCAGGTGCTGGGAACGATAATTCCCTTTTGATAACGCTTTCTGACTCATTAGTTTTGCAAATAGTTTCTGGCATCGCCTTGCTTTCTCGTTTATCAAAAAAAGAATCAAAAACAGAATATTGAAGTTGGGCAAAGCAGATGTTTGGGGAAGCGAAGCGAAGTGACACAAGATGGGGTATGGTGACCTCCCCCGTCAATCTTCAATTCCCGCGAACCAATTTTATTTTTTTGTGACCTGAAAGTCTTTTTTGTTGTAGAAATTGTGACCTCTTCTTACACTTTTCTTATGTACATAAGGACTAGGCCAACACTCCACCCCCCAGATAAATCACCATATGTATGCAATTTTTTTAGAGTTCTCACAAGTTTTTTTTGTTGACGAGTTGCATGCAGTTCTGTGCCGCTCAATAGTTTACCCGATTTTTGGAGATAATATTTTTTATATGTATATATTTTTGGAGATAATATTTTACCCGGTTTTTTATGAAAACTTACAATTCAGGGGTCTTATATTTTGAGGCGATAAGTGCAGTTTCGTGACATTCGATCAAAAAAATAACACTAAATACGTATTTATAACATATTAGTAGACCTATTTTATTAGCAATTTGTTGCATATAATTGGAAATAAAATAAATTTACATTCACATATGGTAATATTATTCCCCAATATGACAATTGCCAATTGTATTTGCGAATTTCTTTATAAGGTAAATAAATAAATGTTAACTAAAAGTAGTTAACAGCTTTCCTAAAAAGTTTAAAATAAATTAAAGATTTAACAATATTCTACAATTCAACGTTTATAGTAATCAATATTACACTAAATACAATAATTTCCTATTGCGATAAAAGGTAATGAACAAAATAGGAAGACAATATTGAATATATATTATTAATAGTTAATAAAATAGATTAAATATAATAAGTTTAAAATTTGTGGAATAAAATTATATTATTTAAAGACGAAATGTTGGCTTGCGTCCTAATAGTTTTGTTTTGTATACAAAAAAAGTATTTTCGTTTTTTAAGCTTTTTTCTGGATAAAAACCAGGAAAAAAAATAATAATAATTAGGATAAACATTTAAGCGAAGACATCACTCTATTACCCGAGCAAACACAACATCGATATTTCGATCACCATACAAAAAAAAAAAACCATCGATATTGGGTGCATCCGCAGACCATCTTCAAGCGGTCTTTTTTTTTATAGAAATTGTGACCTTTTATTGTATTAAAATAAACAAGATCGGGCATTCAAAAAAGTCAGCGCTAGTTATCGGTCTCAACCGCACTATTTTTTAGGAGTGCTCGAAATGCGGAGAAAGAATCTTATTATGAAAGAGCAGCTTTTCCGTTGTGTCAGCTTTTTCTTCTGCGAATTCCTTCGAAAGCATGGGCATAGATCCAGTATCAAGACGATTATTGAAAGAGTTGGTTGATTTTGAGAAAGAGGCTACCATTCATCCAGAAATTCTCTCACTATATCCCGCCGATGATGATGATCTGCTTACATGGAATGCTCAAATAGCGGGCTTAACTGATACACCTTACGAAGGTAAAATAAAAAATAAATAGGCAAACTGTTGATATGCTCACAAACATTTGCATAGGTGGTATCTTTAACCTTTCAATCAAAATACCCTCCAACTATCCTATGCAACCACCAAATATTACTTTTACCACCACCGTATGCCATCCCAACGTTCATATCAAGGTAAAAAAATTGATCAGGTCTACCTACATTCTTTGCTTTGACCTTTTTTTATTCTTAAATAGACGGGTGAAATTTGTTTGGATATATTGAAGACTGCTTGGTCTCCAGCGTGGACGCTGAAGTCCACTGTTCTGGCTGTATCTTTGTTATTGTACAATCCTGAACCTTCATCCCCCTTGAATTGTGATGCCGCCAATCTTCTACGTTGCGACGATATTATGGGATATAATAGCTTAGTGCGTTTGTATACACAATTGCAAGGTATTGTTTAATTTGTTCAATAAAAAACAAGTAGGAATTGCCCATAAAATAGAGTAATATTATAGTGGACACACTGTTAGGTCGGAGCTTGATACTCACCAATCACAACACAACATTCAGTCTATTGTTATTTTTTCTTTTTTTTTTGTTATTCACCTCTTCCTTTTCCTGATTTTTCTTTGGATGAAGACCTGTGGTGATCCGACTTTTCATACTCGCTCTTCATATAGTAGTCCCTTCAATATCTCGTCGAACACCGACTCTACTATGATTACGATACACGGGAATAATAGCAACAATAACACAACAGCTGGTTTACCAATAGCAACGCCCTACTCCACTATCGAAACCGACGATTTACTAGATGATTATCCTACTTCAAACTTTTCTTCTCATGCACTATCGGCACCGCCTCCTTCTCCGCAAGATGCTTCGCCTCTCGACAGTTTGTTTACACAACATTTAACATCTAGACTACAACAAACGTTTATCCTTGCCACTACATCTTCAACCTCGCCTCCTTCCACCTTCTCCTCGATGCACTCCGATGTAGTTGCTGACAAGGATATGGATATATCATCGCCGTCATTTGGTGCCAAAAAAAATTCCTCTACCTTGAAGGCCAGCCATCCTTCACCTGTTTTAATGCCAGGCGCTCTTCCATTAACATGCACAACTACTTACCATCACCAACCGACAAAACTGGCAACAAAACATCATGGTGTGGACCCTCATCAACTAGACTATCTCTTACGTCGTGTTAGCAGAAACCATCATCGTCACTCTCATGGGCAACCGAGGTCATATCGCCCACCTACAAAACGCATTGGTGCCTTCCACAAAAAACCATCCAGAATTCCATTATATACAAAACGACTTGCCAAGCCCGGTGACAAAGACAGGCAAATGGATTGTGATAACGATGGGATGAATACAAGAACTTCATGGAAACAAAATGCGTCAAGACAAAAGTCTTTGGCTATTACGACAGCTGTGGAAAAATGGAAACAACTCAAGCATTATGAACAAGACGATATGAATAGGACGAAATCTCACGAGGAGGTGGATCGTATTGTACATGATTTGAAAGAAATGGGTCTATAGCTTCTTACCCCTTCCATGGTTTGATTTGGCCCCTTGTGTACATTATATCATTTAGCACTTCCTTACTTTAGTTTACACTGACTGTTATTGTAAATAGTATTTTTAGCATCCCCCCTTACTCATTTATCATTATATCATATCAATAAATCTCTATTTTTATTTTCTAATTGTCTTCGAAATTGGATTTTCATGCTGGTGGGGTTGATCTTATGTTTGTTGGACTGGAATTGCGTATCCTAGCTCATTAATCAAATTTCTGCGTAGTCAGAATATAGAATATCAAATATTACTGGCCACAACATCCGAAGATGCCCAAATGCGCCCACTGGTTGGACCCCCTTCCCCTCCATCACACTCTTGTTAGACATACCCTCTTTATCTTAGCCCCTCGCACACTTTTTTATATTTATCAATAAAGTCTACCAATTTATCACCATCAAAGTCTTTGCATTGTATCCAATTTTTTTAGTGTGGAATTCTATTTTTTATTGTTGGATGAAGGATTTATGGAATTGTAGGGTGGAAATAGTAATTCCCTATTTTTATTGATGTTATTTTATTTCAAAAATCATCTTGACTGTCATGTGGAAGGCGTCTTCGACTTCCGTCGCTGGATTTTCTTTTATGGTGCTGGTGCTGGTTGTGATCTTTGTTGTTCTTCTTCTTCTTTTTCTCGTCCTTCTTTTTCTTTTTTTGAAAATAGGCTGCCATAGGATCTTCTTCATCGACTACTGGTTTTTTTTCACTTGGCGTTGCAGGCTCATCATCTGTAGCTAAAAGCGGAAAATTTTAAATAAAACGAGCTTTATTTCAAAGCAGATTAATTCGACTTACCATCCAAGGCAGGAGGAGCCACGTTGTATATTGGCGCAGCATAGGTTTCATCATCATCTTCTCGTTTTCTCTTTTTGGGTCCATAAGAATGATCCACTCGAAGTGTTCTTGATAGAACCTAAAGCGAAATGCGGTGTTTAGAACATTTGGGACATAAAATGTACATTTACTTACACTACTGCCATTCATGTTATCTACTGCCAAAACTGAACTTCTTTGATTTTCGTACTGTAGGAACGCAAAACCCATTGACTTTCCCGTTTTTTGGTCCCGCGCCATTTCGATGTTTAGCGGCTCTCCGTATCTGAAGAAAATGATCAGTAGATCAGTAAGGAAACGTGGAAATAATTCTTGTTTTCTAGGCGCTTACTGAGAGAAGATACAGACAACATCACCTTCTGTTAGATCATAGTCGAGATTGGCAACAAAAATCCAAGAGGTGTCCTTATATTGAGCGTGCCATGATCGACTATCGTCCCATCCTTCTGATGTTCCCAATTCCCGTTGATTGATACGTTGAATCTCTTTAACAACACTACACAGAAGGTTTTAAGAAATAAATAATGAGTCTCTAAAGTCTATATATATATATATATATATAACTGTCCTTACTTCATCGTTTCGCACGGATGAGATATAGTATATTCGAAAGAGAAGGTTCGGTACGATTGTAGTTCTGTACAGTTTGTAGAAGGTTCTTCTGTGACCAGAAGCAATGGCTAGGCCACGTGAGCGACGTTTCAATATCTACATTAGCGGCGTTCAAAAACATTCTCCGATAAAAAAAGAGAAAGCGGAGTGTGAAATATTCCACTGCCGGTATATCGTATTCCTAAATCATAGAATGTATTCAAACTTCCAAAACTAGTGGCCAAAGTAGAAAATAGTAATAAGAGTTAATAGTTCCCCTCAGTTAAAAGTTTAGTAATAGTAGTTAACAATTTCCTATTCTCCTAATTCTCCCCCCTCTTATACTCCGCTCATCCACATTTCATCCCTCCGCGATATGAAATTGAAATAAATAAAAATATTTATTGGTCTACAAAAAAAAAAAGAATGTATTCAATACAGCAAAATAGTGGGGCTTTTGTGCTTTTGCTGAACAATGCCTAATCCACCTCAAGAATTCATAGCCCATGAAAGAGCCCAGATTATAACATCGGAGTTTGAGATGCACACATGAAAATAATAGGTATATGTTTAATACAAATTCCATATTCTGTTTTACATAACGCCACTTCATTTCAAATCATAAATGTACGGAAGATGTTTATTTCAGTTTGACAAAAAACACAACAGCGTGTCACAATTTAAAAATGCATTGATTATACTCAGATGATTTGTTTCTTGTATTCATCATTGGCTAACAAATAGGCATCGTGTTTCTTTTTTGCTTCTTGTTCGTAGGCCTATTGAATGCGCAAAAATGTCAATCATTTGTCAATTGTTCCTGTTTTTCATTTTACCTCCTTTTCATGCGTAGCCAATAGCTTGAATGCTTTAGAGCATTCATGAGCTTGTTGAGCGACAGGAAGCTGCTTGAATTCGGCGGTTCCATTTGCGCGTAAATGGCTCAAGTATAGCATATAACCATTCAATGGGCGCTTGGGTTGTTTGGGGTCCTTCAATAACGTCAAATTGTACTTTCTTCTCAAGATATTTTCATCGTGTATCTGTTGAGGTGTTGCGTCAGTGAGTGCTTTTTTGACCGCTTCATCGTGTGCCTTGGCCTCTTGAAGATACCTTTCGTTGTATTTCTATGGTATATTCGTGTTAATATAAGGGTTTATAATAGTGTCTTTTTTCTCATACCTGTTTTTGTGAATCATTCATGCTTTGCCATTGTTCACTCAAACGTTGAGAAGCGGTAGTGACGCGAGTCTTACCATCAATTTCCTTGACTTCTGTGTAGTGATCGCGCATGAAAACTTGCCAACCAGAGCGCGGACGAGGAGGAGCAACTGACAAGACTTTTTGTTACAATAAAAAAAGACAGGGAAAGCAATGAGCAGTGTTGAACTGTGCGAAACATAACAGGGATAAAACTTACTACTTTTGAATTGTTTGGGGTAAAGAATCTTGCTGGATACAGACCGACATTGTTGTAGTACAATAGGGTTAGAGAATGTGAATACTTTAAAAGACATCATCGTTGCGAAGGTAAATCAAAACAAGTCTCGAGTTAAAAACAAAAACAAAAACAAAATCTCCTTTACAACATGACGTACCACGTGAATGAAAAATGTATCATAAAATGAGCGGAATATCAACATCGGTTATTTGGTATTAATGAAAATCTATCAAGAATGCAATCTGACCTCCTAACGCTCCGGAGCATTAATCTATCATATCTTATTTGAAAGGAATAGGAACGCCTTCTGGTAGCTAGACAGTACGTATAATGGATGTGGGAAGCCACGCATTAATATTACCTTCGATATCCATCAGTTTGGGCTACTCATGGTCCAAATTCAAAATCAAAAAATCGCGGACCTAGATAACTCCGCCCAAATTTTTTGATGGTCTTCCAATAATTTCAACAGCCTATTATTAGCCAGTTTGGCATTTTAAAATCCGCTTTGATTTACTATCTGGCTTTGAAAGAATAAATCTGTCACATTTTAGGTAAATTGAAATCCCGACTGCCCGTGTAGAATAATTTGTGCGCCTAACATTGCCCAAAAATTAAATTGGGCAAAAAATTAGGCCAGATCTCAAATCCCCTCACTGGGTAAACCTTTTATTGGTGATGAGTTTCAAAAGTTTAGACAGAGTTTTGTTTTACAGGGCTGCCTAAAACGAAAAGGGATAATTTTCTTTTGACAATATACAGCGCCATGTCGACTATACAAAAGTGTCGCTTTATACCTCGGTTAATAGAAACACACTTTCAAGAAAAACTAACGAAAACAATACTACGACGCTCGTTCTCTGTCTCGCGTAAGAATAAACCTATTTTGCTCTTTTCACGCTTGTTTGTTTCGATCATCCTAACCCCTACATCTGTCCCTCTTATTTGACCAGAAACTAAACTAGAAAAAAATTATGAACTCTCAACTTCCCGGACAGTAAAATATCCAAGGTTTATACCTCTACCTAGTCATGGGCGATACATATCTTTCAAAGATATTACATTCTCGGATCGCTTGCTCAAGGACGGTGAAAAGACCAATGAAGTTGTCACTTTGACTGGACGTATCGTTTCTAAACGGGAATCAAGCGGAAAACTTATATTTTATGATGTTGTTCATAATGGCGACACGGTCCAAGTGGTTTCATCTCGAAGTAGGTTCAATCAACCCGATCAATTTGTGGAAATAAATCACGGTGCATCCCGTGGCGATATCTTTGGTAAGTAACTATATTGCAAAGAAAAGAAAAAAAAACGCTTTGAACAAGTTGATAACTCTTGGATCTTCATAGCTTTCACTGGTGTCTTAGGGAAAACAAACCATGGTCAAGTTAGTGTTTTTGCAAGCGATCTCCAACTGCTCACACCCTGTTTACACGATCTTCCTCGAACAGGGATAAAAGACCCAGTAAGCCATATTCTTATCCCTGGAAATACGTCGCCTTTTAATAGCTTCATATATTTACACTGATACGTTTAAATTTTGTAGGAAAAACGTTTCCGTCAACGGTATCTTGATATGCTGGTTAATCCTGAACCTTTGACCATTCTACGAACGCGATCTCGGGTAAATATTCTGATAAGCTCCCTTTCATTATTAAACTGACAACTTTAATTCGATTATAATTTCTTAGATTATTCGATTTATTAGGCAATTTTTGGATGAGCGAGATTTCTTAGAAGTGGAGACACCAGTTTTGGCTTCCAAAGCAGGTGGAGCCTCTGCAAGGCCTTTCGTCACTCGAGCGAATGCCCTAGACTTGGCAATGCAACTGAGAATTGCTCCTGAACTATATCTAAAGGTAATAAATTTGCTCACGTTATCGTAGGGTTACTGATCATTTACTTTTTAAAACCTAGCAATTGGTGATTGGTGGAGTGGAGCGTGTATACGAAATTGGCAAGCAGTTTCGAAATGAAGGAGTTGATGCCGATCATAATCCCGAATTTACCACCTGCGAATTCTATCAGGCATATGGCAATTTAGATAGTTTAATGGCTGACACGGAAACTATGCTATCCGGTAAACTGGAAAGATTAGAAGACCGATAAGTATGGTATAATACTTATCATGAGTTCTCTGTATTTTGTAGAAATGGTACAATATATAAACGGATGTAAAGTTATTACTAAAGACGGACAAAATATTTACTTTGATCGGCCCTTCGCCAAAATCAATGTGGTGGACTATTTGGACACGAAGCTTGGCCTCGAACCAAAGTCTTCAATTGCGAAAATGGATGCAACGGAATTGCGTCATTTGTGTCAAAAACACGATATCCCTGCTCATGCGCCTTTTACTGAATCACGACTTTTGGATAAACTTATCTCCCATATCATCGAGCCTGAATGCAATCAGCCAACATTCTTGTATAATCATCCACTTGCGCTTAGCCCGTTGGCAAAAGACATGGAATATGGGTCCAAGGGGCGGGTGGCTGCACGGTTTGAACTGTTTGTCGCTAAAAAGGAAATCATCAATGCATATGAAGAATTGAATGATCCCAAGGAACAGCTTACCCGCTTTGAGCAACAAGTAAAAGATCGACAACTGGGTGATGTCGAGGCACCTATCCCTGATCTTGCATTTTGTGAAGCATTGGAATATGCATTACCACCTACAGCTGGTTGGGGCATGGGTGTTGATCGCTTAGTGCAACTACTGACAGGTGCCCACCACATTCGTGAAGTCATTGCCTTCCCGGTAGTTCGTTCAATGTCCCCTAATAAAACATAACACTATCATATACAAGAAATAAATACAAAATATTACTTTTTTTATGCATATTTTTTTTTATTTAATTAATCATCACTCTGGCACTCCGCTGGAGCTTTTTTTTTTGCTGTTTTGACGGGCAGATTAGAAATTTATTGTGATTGAATAGGATGAGGAACTCAATTTGATGGGATGGTATTAGGGATTACTTCATGGGATATGATTAGGAAAATGCTTAATGTGATGTTAGTGAAGTGTTTGATACGATAGGACTAGGGTCTTGCTGCGCTCAAGGATTTTGCACTACCACTGTCAACGGAAATATTTTTCGGGATTGCTCCTTTGAACCTGAAGACGTGATAAGATCCTTCGCCCTTCACCAGCCTCCACAAATCATCTTCAATGACTCAAAATTCTATACCATCATCTCCACAAGTCAATGGTTCGTGTGGCGCGCCTACTGGGACCTTGACTTTAACGACAAACCCTTCAAGCTGATACCCATCATTCACCAAATCACTCGACAAACAACAATTCTCCTCTCACCACCACCCTTTTAAAAACTAGTTGATAAAGTAGTAATATAGTAATAACAGTTAATAGTTCCCCTCGGTGATAAGTTTAGTAATAGTAGTTAATAATTTCCCAATTCTCCCAATTCTCCCCCCTCTTATACTCCGCCCATCCACATTTCATCCCTCCGCGATATGAAATTGAAATAAATAAATATTTATTGGTTTACAAAAAAAAAAAACGTGTGAATTGTATAAAATGAATGCTATTAGCCTACAAAACAGTGACTACTCAAGCTGTGTAACTAATGCCGTGAGTCTAGTCGTCGGCAACTGTTTTGATTTCTTGGATCCTCCACATCAACCAGCTTCCTAGAGTGCGATATGGCTAGTTTCTTCCAGTTAGACTTTTCTCTATAGAAATTTTAAATTATTCTGCTGACTTACTCTCCAAACATCTGTTAGTTGCCTCATTTCATCGGGTGATGGCAAAATATCTTTGTTTTTTTTATCTTTTTTCTTTATAGTATTGAAATGAAGGGCCACACCTTTTCTGACACCTAAAAATGTGGCAGTAAGTTTTTTAATTTGGACAGTGTTTATGCTGCTTACCTAAATCAGAGGCAGGAAGGACGTCAGGGTGACACAAATTGAACATTAAAAACCTAGAAAGTAGAGCACCTTGAATTAGTTATTCAATTTCTCAATATTTTGACTTTATTACAGGCTTACATGTCCACTGTCCACTGTTAATGTATAAGAAAAATTAATATCAAATATGGAAAGAGCAAGTTTTCTTCCAATACCTGGCCAATGCCTTTGACTGAGCACAATAGCTTTGAGATATCTTCATCAGACATTCCATCTAGGTCTTCGCCAACAATCGTCTTGTCGGAAAATTTTGTGCACAGATCACGAATGTATTCAGCTTTTCGCTGAGATAATCCGGCGGAACGGAGTTCTTCGATAGGCTTGGACAGAATCATATCAGGGGTAGGAAACCATGGAAAAGAAGACGGTAAAATCAAAGGTTCATCAGGAAACGGGATTGGCGCTTCAAACAATCGGATAAATTTGTTTCGAATGGATGCTGCTGCTTTACCATGTATCTGCTGAAAAATGATGGATGTTACCAATGCCCTAATATAAAAATAAGAGTCAAATACAATCTAAAATTTTGTCTCCAGTGGCCTATTGTTACTTGAAGGGATTAGATCCATCCGCTAGCTTGATTCGCTGCTGAAATTCGAGATACGCCGAATCATCCATCGAAGCTGCTAGAACCGAATCTGCTGCTTTGATATGACTCCATGCTTTTTCAACGTTATATTTGCGCGGTAATACGCCTCCTTCAAGTGGTGGGTCACCAACAGCTGCTAAAACCTGAGTCTTTGCATACGATGTACAGTACAACAAACATAAAGAGTATCGTCAGGTAATATACATTTTTATATTTATTATCATACCTCGTTGGATATAACGAGCTCCTTTCGTGGTTTTTTCACCTGCTCTTCTAAGTTTGATATGCCGGCTCTTTTCTTGCTTCTGAGATGAAAGAAGGAGGTTAATGAATAGGAATTATTTATTACCCTAGTTTTTACTTTTACCTTTCTGTTGGTATATTCAATATTGGAGCTGAGTGGCGTTTTGCTGCTGGTCGCCCCGATAATCTTGCACTTTTTCGTAGCATGTAGAAAATAGATAATAAAGGATAAGAACTTGCCCTATCCGTTTCAGTGTCTCAGAAACAGATGACGCTGCTCAAAAATGAGTGTTGCACAATCACGGTTGTTTTTCGTATAATTTGAAACGCAGAGCGGGCGGAGGTGAAAATAATACACATACAGTGATGACATGATACATACACACATTCACTGATACATTCACTAATCACATTCACTAAACACATTCGAGGAGGGGGGCAGGGGTTAACCACAGTTATTTTTTAAAGCAGTCTCATCTGATTAAAAAAAGCCAAGTGTCAAAAGATAACTGTAAAATACGAAGTAGAGAATATCAATTATAGAAGACGTTTGATTTACTATACCTATAAAAAGAACAAAAAAAAACAACAAAGACAACAAAGAATACATAATATATAAAAAGAGAGACAATCGATTTTATTTGGATCAAAAATTGCTGAAGATGTAAAAAACTACATTCAAATCAAATAATCAGACTACAAACTAAGCTATAATAAACTAATCTTTGTGTTTTAATCGTCCAATGTTGGGCCATCATTGCTGTTCAGTGGTATTGGTGTTCGGGTTGGTGACCATAAGCCGATACTCGAATTGCCATGTCAAACCGAATCGCTTTTGTTATCGCCTACAACTAGCCACCATCAAGCTGCCATTTTGGTTCACCTACAAAATAAATTCAGGTCATCAAACAAGTTCTAGCATTTCATATAAAAAAATAATACATCATCAGAAAAGTCAAAATGGAGATAATACAAAATGATGAGTAATGCCCTGCACTTTGTAAAACCCTTTCGAAAATAATACTAATCCTGTAGAAAAAACGAATCCATAAACACAATGAGATAATGAATGAAGGATGCAGAGAAAAAAATGGGGGGATTCATAAAAAAAGGGGGGAGAAAAAAAAGAAGATTACTTACAAAAAAAAAAAAAATTACAGCAAAAAGAAAGATTAAAATGCAAACTCCGAATCACTGTTATTATCCCTTCAATCAGAGTCAAACCCTAATCCCGCATTTTTACTTTTTCAACACCTCGAGACTGTAACGTCCTAGGTCCATAGTCGCTTAATAGTAAATACAGCGTCAACACTCCTCTCTTATTTGCGCCCATTGCCCTGAAAATTTTCATTGTAAGGCACCGGTGCCCTGAGACATTTGTGCTCACACTACATAATTATGTAGCTCGTATACTGATTAGCAATACAATTGTAGGATCGTCCCTTGGACAGAAAAAACAGCGTGTAATTGTTTTGAAAGTGAATTGGGCAGTTTGGTTTGTCGCTCCGGGGGCTTGAAGTGCCCGCGCCGGAAGAACGCAAACGCCGACAGACTCAGTACAGGTAAAATCAAACTTACCAAATGTGACGTTGGCGGGAATATTGTAAGAACCTTCAACGTATATTTTCTGTCTAGTAGCTCTCTATTGATCACTATTCAATACCAATACAATGGCCAGACATCATCCTGATCTTATATTCTGTCGAAAGCAGCCTGGAATTGCCAT
>JAFHAR010000355.1:59292-72119 GCA_019677225.1 Absidia healeyae | reverse complement strand
TTTTTTTTTTTTTTTTTTTTTTTTTTTTTCTAACATCATGACTTCATATCATGCCTAGTCTCAATTAATAAGTGATTTTGATTTCATGTGATGATTTATGATGAAAAACAGATATAGGTTTTTCAAATGGTACATGTTTCACTTTTGCCCGCTGGTCCATTGATAGGATCGATCTGAACAAAAAAAAAGGTTTGACAGCAAGTTCCGCGTCAAAAGGAACGGAAAAAGTGGTATCATTCACAGTAGGCGGTGGTTCAAACTGATTTTTTTTTGGGGGGAGGAGGGAAGGGATAACAGGGCCAGATCAAGGAGCGGAGGACACCGGTGGAAAAAAAGAACAAGTCCTAAAACAATTTCTGATCCAAACCATAGATCATTTCATAAGCAAACACACACGAGTCAAAAACAAAAACACAAAAACACAAAAAAAAAATCACCATCACTATCACCAATGATAAAACAAAATGATAAAAGACACTATGGGGATTTTTTATTAGATAAAACGTTGATTTTATTGAAAAAAAAAAGACAAATGAATATGCACAAAAAAAAACAAAGAAATGATAACACTAAACAAATCAAACTAAACTAGAGGGAAAGGAGAGGGGGGAAGGGGAATAAAAAAAAACCTAACTATTGTAATTGTAAACCGAATTGTTTGGCCACCACTTTGGATTTTTCAGCAATGTATTCGATCAGGCCCCATTCAGCACCACCGCCATTTTTGTTAGGAGCATCCACACCTTGCCAGAGATTCTCGGTGACTTGATCAAAGGTCCATCCAAAGTTGATCCCTTTAGATTGTTGTTTGATACCACGGTCCCATTTGAGGTCGGGCAAGATGAAATCGTGGTACTTGAGCACATGGCTAGTAAGTGTGTTGTTGTTGAAGACATTGTTGACTGTGGATTTGATGTAAGATTCAAAGGTAGACTTGATATTTTTGTTTTGAAGGAGTTTGTTGATCATCACAGCATCCTTGAATTTGGCGGGGTAGTCTGTGTAAGGTTGTTGAACAAAGTCACGACCAGTGGGTAAGTTCACACCAAAAGTTGCATCAAAGTCTTGGCCCAGGAAGTAAAGCAAATCGTTCTCGGTATCTTCGTAAGCACCAATATTTGTTTGTTCTTGCCAATAGCCATCCCATTGTGCAGCCAGGAATTCCATCACCATGAAGCGAAGGAATTGATCCACGGTGAATTTCTTGCTAAAGGCCTGGACAGCAGCATCGTCATGGACATCAAGATCGGCCAGATCCTTGGATACTTGTTCAATCATGGACTTGTCATCGGATGAGCCGACGCCTGGTTGGAATGCATCGAGGTTTGTTTGATCGGTCTTGAAGCTAGCACCAGAAGCACCATCAAAGAGAGGACCCATCTTTTTTGGGGGCTTGCCACCATAAATCACGGATTGAATGTACGAGTATTCAGGAATGTCATCCAGCATGTTGAAAGTACCAAATCCTTCACCATTGATAAAGAAGCGAATCATGTTGGCTTGATTGGCATACACACCCATAGAACGGAGAATGTCGGCATAGAGTTTTTCCCGCATTTGTGTGGGATCTTCAAAAAAAAAAAATGAGAATTTGTTCACCACTATTGTTTTCCATAATGTTATGTATATGACGCTCACCTTCTTCCATATGTCTGATCTTGAAGAAATCCCTTCCATTCAATAATTCACCTTCAGGTAGACGCCATTTCCACGATTGCTTGGCATTGTTCTAATAATAATAATATTAATATTAATAATAATAATAATACTAAAGAGTGAGCTAAAAGGTCACACACACACTTACACACACACACACTTACATGCTTTTTCCCGGGTTTGTGCAATTGAAATTCGGCTCCCTAAAAGAGAAAAAAAAAAGTCGGTTGGCATTCTATGTTGCTGTTGTTTTTTTGTTTTTGTTTTTTATGGGGTGTCTTACTTCATAAGTGTGGACATCATCAGCATCAATGAAGGTAATCTTGGTCTTGTAAATTTTCTTGCTAAGATCCTTGACCAGTGAGTCCATATCATTTTGTTCACCATGGATAAAGACAGAGGGAATATAGTTGATGTCCCAGATGGCTCCAGGTTCGATGGCACGGGTCCAGTTCTAAAGAATATCAGGTATCAAAAAAGTGATTAATACATCTTGGTTCCATCAATATCATGCTGTTTTCATTTTATCATACTTACATCTTTTTCAATGGCTTGAGGAAGAGCAGGAATATTGGCATAGGTGACAGGACGGTCATAAAAGTCATTCTTGGTAGAATCGCCAGACAAGGTACGGTCAAAGGATTCAGATTTGCCATCCACCACATACTACATAAATCAAAAACAAACAAAACATAAACATAAACAAGATCAGATTACAATGACAGTATCATAAAAACAGACAGATTGGATCCATTTCAATTACCTTATATTTGGTATTGTCAGCACCATCCGCATCACCAATAAAGTAAGGGATATCACCATCAGGCGCAGTCAATTTGGTGTTTTTGCCATTCACAGAGACTTGCACACTTTCGGCACCAGGAGCGATAACTTTGAAGTGAGCCGCTAAAACTGCTTGAGCCAATGCAGAGAGAGCCAAAATACTTGAAACACGCATAATAAATAGAAAAGATTTTTTAAATAAAAAATTGATAAAGTGAAAGAAAAAAGAAAAAAAAGAATCGTTCCTTACGCCAAAATATTTATTGAGTTGAGCGGAGTGTGAAAATTAAAAAAGGGGGGGAACAAATTCTGAATGAACCTTAGTTTTTTACAGCATAAAAGTAAAATACGATCGGTGCGCCGATTTCCCAATTGTCAATGTCACTCCACCCCACCATTTTGTGTGTTTGTTTACTATTTGCTTTTATCGTGATAGCTTATTATCACTTTAACCGAAACAAAAAACAGGCACTTATTTTGAAAAGCTCTTTTTGCTACAGTACAGTACTGTATATGAAGGTTGTCGTTTTATAAGAGTTCATAAAGTATAGTATTGTATATTATGATAATCAACGAGTGGGTGGTTTTAGGGAGAGAGCGGGAATTCTCACCATGTATATATTACCTGGGCATTGTATCTGATCCTTATTTAGAACCGTGGATTCTAAAAAAAATCTCACCATTTTTTCCCGATGGCCCGTTTCATTCTGTTTTTAACTTTTTTATATGTAAAACTAGAGATGTTTCAATATTTCTACCATTGCTGATTTTTAAAAATAGGACACTAAATTATCATTATCATCCCTGGGATTATATTAAGCACTTATTGCCTTGTCGTCATAATGCGTACAACATCAAATGCTGAGTCGCACATTGCTATTCTTTTTTTGTCAGTAACCAAATATATACAGTAAGTAAATAATCGACAAAAGTCGCCTAGTGAGTATCACCTTCACAAAGGGTCGTGTGGTGTGGTGTGGTGGTCGTCCCCTTTTTCACACTCAATTTATTTCCCCGGAACTGTCAAACATAACCCGTAGCGAGCTCAAGAGATCATTCACTGAAAAAAGCAAATGGTTATTTTCAAACGCCGCGATTTCAGTGGCGGAAATTTAAAAACACATTTTGCCTTTTTCATATTTATTCTTTTTATTCGTTATTATACGCGACAAACAATCTATCAATCCTTCTCTTCTTTTTTACTCATCGTGAAACCATAACTGGTTGTCAACTCTACAACTGGAACTTTCTGTACTCTCACGGTTTTATTATAAATCTTATATAAATGGAATGGATCGAAAAACACGACAAACCCGCTCAGCAACGCTGGAAAACTCGAACGAAGAACTCAATCTATGGAAAGAAATATGCGAATTACTCTTACAACTCGAACTCGTCCAAAAGAAAACAACAACAACGATCAACTCTCTCAATGACATACGCGCCACCATTCAACTAGAAGAAGGTAATATACAGATCAATGGAATGTATTTACTTTTTCCTCTGCTTGCATATATGATATACTGATCGACTCCATTTTATAGGAATCACAACTGACCAACTTGCTCGTTTAAAGGATCACTATCGTGGCGGTATCGATTTATCCTCCGATGAAACCAAGTAAGTAATAGTAAGTAGTTTAGTTAGTGGAAAAAGGCTTTAGAATGTTTGAGTGGGGGGGGTGGGCGTGAGTGGGACAGGGCGGATTGGTGGATTCATGCAAGGATTTTATTGACACATGGCCCTTTTTTTTTTGACTGTCAGCAAATAGCCTATCTCACGTCTTTTTTATATATATACATTAGATTGATCAAGAATACTATTGAAAAGGTGACAGCATTGACACGATTGCGGGAGGCGTCAGAAACAAAACGTAAGGAAAAAAAACCAAACATGACTAGGCTTATGACTGACTGCTCACTATGTTTATTTTTATTTTTTATCTAGTAGATCAGAAAAAGAAGAAACGAAAACAGGAAACGGAAGGAACAAAGGCATCATCCTCTGCCAAGAAGGTCAAAAGGTAAACAAGGAACAACGGGTGTGGTGAATGTATTCATGTGTTTTTTTAAAAAATAATAATAGAGATGATGGTATCTATCCCCCTGGTGCACATGTAAGTATGATGGAAAAAAAAGAGGAAAGCAGTCGATCATCCAATGACTAAGATGTATGTTTTATTATTATTAGGTGGCAGCGAGACAACTCAAACCAAAAGACAAGAACGAAGAATGGATCCTGGCGGTGGTGTTGGAATTCCATGCCGATAAAAACAAGTAAGTCAGAAAACAAACAAACCATGAAAACCAAAAGGATATTCTTACTCACTTTATATAATATATATATTTGTATAGATACCAAGTGGAGGATGTGGAACAAGATGATGATGGTCATAAGCAGTAAGTAACCAATCCCCTCTCGCTGAATATATTTACTCATGGTCTTTTTTTTTTATTTTGGTGTCATGGTTGCTTATATTAGGAGATATATGTTGCCTCCAAAGAACGTTTTGGCTGTGCCTGAACCTACCGATCTCAAAAATATACCTGAACGCACCGCTGGTCAAGTTGTGCTGGCACTTTATCCTGGAACAACGTGCTTCTATCGAGCGACTGTCGTCCAATCATCAGCAAACAAGGTAATATATCAATAGTATGTGGTGTTGGTACTGCGAAAGGGCTGGGGATTTATATACAAACTCAATGTTTTTTATAGGATGGAACAATTATCAAGTACCAAGTGCGATTTGAAGATGACAATGATGAAATCAAGACTGTGCAGAACGAACATGTACTCCAAATACCAAAAGGAAAACATTAGATTTATTCATCCTCCTCTCCCCCGTTATATCCCCTTTATTACCATTAGCTCACTTATATTTTTTTATACTTGTTACAATCTCTTCTCTTTAATAAATTTATTATCCCATCATGTATCTCTCTTTTTTTGGACTCCCTCAATGCTCTCTGTCAAAAATTTTGAACTTCCGACCGACCGAGAAAATATTTTTTTTTTACTTGCCCGCCTCTTTTTTTCTTCT
The DNA here is from genome assembly GCA_019677225.1 of Absidia healeyae. NCBI lineage: Eukaryota > Fungi > Mucoromycota > Mucoromycetes > Mucorales > Cunninghamellaceae > Absidia > Absidia healeyae. The sequence continues at coordinate 66,640 of JAFHAR010000355.1, read as the reverse complement.
TATATATTCAACAATGCAACGATTTATACCTCGGACCAGCTTTCCTTACGATCGAGTCATCAATTGGTTTCCCGGACACATGGCGAAAGGTTTGCGGTTAATCTCTGAACGACTGAATACGGTGGATCTGGTGGTGGAAGTAAGGGATGCTCGGATTCCGTTATCATCGGTGAATCCCAACTTTGAAAAGGTGGTGGGGCGCAAACCAAGACTGGTGATTTACAACAAATTTGATCTTGCATGTCCCAACTCGAAACAGCCCTTACTGGATGCTTTTGCCAAACACACACCTCATACCCCTGTGCTCTTCACCAGCTGCTTGAAGGATAGCAACATACGTGATATTCTGACGTATGCGGCAACACTGGCAGACCCCATTCCTCATATCAATCTCATGATCGTTGGTATGCCAAATGTAGGGAAATCATCACTTATCAACTCATTGCGACGTGTGGGTGTGGGTAAAGGGAAAGCGGCTCAAACGGGTGCACAACCTGGCGTGACTCGAACGGTGGTGGGTACAGTCAAAGTCTTGGAAGATCCAGCCATCTATCTTATCGATACACCCGGGGTGATGGTACCTCATATTGCCGATCCTATCAAAAGTCTCAAAGTGGCTGTTACTGGTGGTATCCGTGATCATTTGGCGAACGAACAAGTGATGGTGGATTATATATTATACGAATTGAACCGACGTCATGCTTACGATTATTGCTCCTGGTACCGCCTCCCGGATGAACAACCTACCAATGATATTGACCTACTCTTAAATAGTGTGGCCAAACGCATCGGTGCTGTGGTGAAAGGGGGTCATCTTGAATTGACCATGGCGGCGAAATTCTTTCTCAAACAGTTCCGCCTGGGTAAATTGGGTCGCTACACTTTGGATGATGTCTCCCCGGTTGCGTTGGATGCCTTCTTTGATCAAATGAAACTTTACAATGGTACTAGCTCAAGAGTCAAGCAATCGGATCCTATGGTGATTAGTCGAAGACAAGAAAAGAAATTGGCAAAACTGGCTTGGCGCAAGGAACAGCAAAAGAAATACCAACTTGGAGCAAGACGGTTACAACCTGCAGATGCAAATGATGACTAGATGAAACAAGGTGATGCGGTGGATTAGTTTTATAGATTAGATTATGGTTTTATGATACTACAGTATATAGAATAGATGTTGTGTATATAGTTTTATTTAGTTTTATTTTATATATATATCTTATTTGACATTTGAACCAAAATAAAAACCAATTTTTTCAGATGCGAATGATGACTAGATGAAACAAGGTGATACGGGCGGATTACTGTAGTTTTATAGACTAGATTATTTTTTTATGATATTACAGTATATATAGATAGAATAAATGTTGTGTATATAGTTGTACAGTATTTAGTTTTATTTTATACATATATCTTATTTGACATCTGAACCGAAATAGAACTTTTTTTTAGAATTATTAAAATTTATATGTAGTTTTTTTTTTTTTAATTTGTAGGTGTAATTAGATAATGTCTATCGTTATCATACATGAATACTATGACAACAGTTAGCAGTAAAGGAGGCAGACTATAACAATATAATATATATTTATAATAAGGGGTAAGATATCCTAGTCAAAATTGTATTCGGCGGGGTTTGAACGTTCCCCGTTTTGGTAAATCAATGCTCCTTATATTATCCACCCCTTCATTGTCTCGGACTCGTTATAATTTTCTTTTTCTTTTTCTTTCGCTCAATTCTTCTTTTTTTCTTGTTTATTGACTCAATCTCCCCCACTCCTCTCCTTTTTTTTCTGTTTATTTTTCCTGCAGCCAACTATTTCTTTGCCTGTCTTACCATCTATCAACTTATTCAGTCTGTCATTCCTTTTTATCTATTCTACTCAACAGCAGTACACTCCCAATGAATCATCAAAATGAAAAACAACTTTATCTCCAACAAGCCTTTAAAGAGCTTTCACTCTCTATCAACCATCAACGCTCATCAAAGTCGCTTTCTAAGGATACTACTACTACAACAGCTCCAGTTATCAACGCCAATCACAGGTCAACAATTAACAGCACCAAAATCATTTCCACTCCTGCAGTACAACTAGCAACTTCCAAAAGCTCTCCTACACCTCGCCATGACATTAAGGAACACAAGTCATTCTTAACATTCAACTTACTGGACAAACAGCAACAACTTCCTTACTCACCCCTTGTGGATGGGTCCTCCTGTTCCTCCTCCTCTTTTTCCTTCTCCAGAACCAGTAATAGCAGCAGCAGCCAGCACGAAGACGACTCCAACAATATCAACAACAATCAACAAAAATCATACAGTGCATCACTGGCATCAATAGACTCTCAATCATGCAGCGCCAGTAGTGCCAGTAGCCTTTACAGCGGCGATTCAATCCCATCCACACCAACACTCCCACCTATGATGCTGAACGCACTTGCAAACAGTAAAAATAATAAGGGCAAAACTATGCGTAGAATTCCATCCAGCACCTCCTTTAGTGGCTCATTTACAACCTATTCATCTACACGATCGAAACATTCTGGCAACGGCAACAGCATGAAATGGGATTGGACGATTGAAGAGGATGCGAACGGACATAGCAACTTGGATCAATTATCGATACCACCAATACCACATCATCATCAGAAAGAAAAATTCGACTCGGACACTCCTCGCCTGATATCAACATTAGAAACAACTGAAAGGTAATAGTATTACACAGACAAAAAAAAAAGGAAGAAGAAGAAGACAGTAATACTGATGGATAGGAGGCTTTATTTTATATATATATATTTTTTAGGGATATGTATGGATTCAAAAAGCCGATACAATGGATCAAATTGCAGCATTTGAACCAATTTGAACATCATTACCAATTGATTCTACTTCACCAACAGGAAAAATGGGTTCAACTGATGGCCGAGCATGATGACCAATTCCCTCCTGTCAACTCTAGAGGTAATGTGCTATACAAGAAGGATGATTTATTCACACTCATTTGCTTTTATTTTTATTTTTACATAGTGAAACGATACGTTCGAAAGGGAATACCTCATATATACCGTGGCAAGGCATGGATGCATTATAGTGGCGCCAAACGCAAGATGGAAGCGCACCATGGGCTTTACGACTCATTACTGGTCTCTGCCATGGCCATGGAAACTCAAAACGAATTTGCCGATGTGATACGACGCGACCTTCACCGAACGTTTCCCGACAATACAAAATTCGCCTGCGCCCACACCGACTCGGAGGGTAATGTAACCATGGACCCTGAATCCAATCCCACACTGGTCTCTCTGAAACATATCCTGTATGCATTTAGTATCCATTCACCGCAAATTGGTTACTGTCAATCGTTGAACTATCTTGTTGGTATTTTTTTACTTTTCACTTCCACGGAGGAAGAGGCGTTTTGGCTCTTGGTGTGCATGGTACATGATTATTGTCCACCTAGTATGTATGATGCCACCATGGAAGGCTCGAACATTGACCAGGTGGTGCTGATGATGATGGTGTATGAACGCATGCCTAGTATTTGGAACAAACTCGCCAATGGGAAATGTTTTTGGGAATGTGAACAGATGGATGCCATGCCGCCTATTACTTTGGTCACGAATCATTGGTTTCTTACTGCTTTTATCAACATCATGCCAATGGAGGTAAGTCATGATCATTCTGCTTTTTGTATATAGGATTCCGCTTTTCTTACTTTTTTTTGTTCCATTGAAATATAGACTGTGCTTCGGATTTGGGATTGCTTTTTTATGTAAGTCTTTTTTTTTACTGTTGTATGAAATATGGAATCAATTTGAACTCACTCCTTTCATATATATATACATACATACCAATAGTGAAGGCTATCAAGTTCTCTTCAAGGCTGCACTGACTATTATCAAGATGAACGAACATGTTATATGGGCTTTGAATGATCCGATTGACGTATTCCCCCTTCTTCAGAATATGCCTCGAAAATTGATGGATTGTCACCGGTTTATGGAACGAATATTTTCTCAATCTGGAATTGCAGCCGACCTCACACCTCAAGAAATCGAACGCAAACGGAGCCTATTCAAAGATAGACGCAAACAACGACGACAAGCCAAATTCAAGCATTTTGTCCTCAATTCGTAAAACTTGGTGACAAGATTATTCCCCTTTGGTGGCATCGATTTACTTCCCCTCCCACCCTTTTTTTTATCATTATTGTTTTTTAGTTGTAGCTTTATAGTATTATTAACCAAATCTGGGCGTGTATGATATGGTGTGGATGACTTTTTTATTATTATTATTTTTATGTGACACGTACATCATTATGAATAAAATATTTTGTTTTTTATTTTTTATTGAATGATATCAACCTGGTCTTCCGTCTTTTTTTTTTTTATCATTGCAGGATAGTGATGTGGTTGGTCATCTGATTTTTATTCAACTACTCGGCAAACTCTTTAGGTCTTGGGGCTCAAAATGATGATCTTCTGGCATAATTTGACCCAACTCTAGGTGTCTCGGCTTTTCTCCGTCGGCGTTTCAATCACAAAGTCATTTTCAGATGCGCCTGGGTCGACTACTTTTATTCCTCTTTTCCCTCTCCTTATTTTTACAACTGCTTCTTTTTCCTTTTACGCCATGCATTCTACCTTAGTTACGAACCATGGCTGCACCTCTCAACCCATTGATCCCTTATTGAATACCTTTGAACGATACGATGTTGCCCATATTGAAAAAACGGTGTATGAATTGGCCTCCGTGGACGATGGACTTGGGCATGCCGTAAAGAAAGCCTTGGATACCATCGAACAAGCATATCGACTTTATGGGTAAGAACCATGAAAAACGGAAATAGAGGACATGTACAAAGGATGTAGAAAAAATACAAATGGTAAAAGGTGGGGGGCAATGATTGAAAAAATAGAGATGACTCATCATGATTGTTATTTTTTTAAGGTTGGATCATATAGCATTGTCATTCAATGGTGGAAAGGACTGTACGGTATTACTTCATTTGGTTGCGGCGGTGTTGTCTCGGTTGGGTCAGAAAAAGGATGAATGGCTCAGAACAGTGTTCGTCACCTATCCGAATCCTTTCCCTCATGTTGATGAATTTGTCAAAGTCTGCTCCAAACGCTATCACTTGAACTGTGTTCTTATCCCGGGGCCTATGCGACAAGCTTTACAACATTATCTGGATACCACACAACCAAAACAGAAGGCTATATTTGTCGGTATACGAAGAAACGATCCTTATGCCGGTAACGTGTGTATAAGGAGAGAGAGAGTGTGTGTGTGTGTGTATTGGGGGAACATACTCACTGACTGATCAATCTTTTTTTTTTTTTTTGTTAGACCAACTGACGCACTTTGACATGACAGACAAGGGCTGGCCTGAGTTTATGCGTGTCCATCCTATCATTGACTGGTCTTACAAGGATATTTGGGACTTTTTACTTAGACTAAGGATACCATATTGTTCACTATATGATGAAGGGTAAGTGTGAAAAAAAGCCGTTGGTAAGGGATTGACTAATGATATATATGTTTTTATATCACTCTAGATTTACATCACTCGGCAGCATGGAAAATACCCACCCAAATCCCAATTTGGCCCAAGAAGAACAAGAACAAGGAAAATACAACCCTGCCTTTATGCTAACGGACGAATCTTATGAACGATGTGGTAGATTTGGAACCTCAAAGGATAGACATTAGATATTAGTTATTAGACTTAGATATATATAGTACATAGTTTGTTTTAGTTTTATATTGTTGGTGGTCTTTGATGAATATAAAATGTCGATGTTTTAAATATACAAATTGTCCTTTTTTGTCTTCTTTTTTTTATGCCAAGTGGTGTACGTATTATTATTGCTGTCACATCATATATTATTGCTTACTGGTATGGCTTATTCTGATGCATAATGCGATGTGTATTTATAAAAGTCGGTTGATTCTTACTCATCAAGAAAAAAAAAAAAACTCCGTTGGCTAATCGCTTGTAAAAATCAAAATTTATTTCAGGAAATACCATTACCCGATGGAACTGGGTGTCTGGCGTTATTATGTGTTTGGGGTGCTTTTGTTTGTAGCGATACTATATCAAAAGCAAGGAGCTATTCTGTATGGAGTACCATTCGACTGTATATGTGGTAACAAAAAGCCTGCATTGAATTTTACGACAAATCAGTCTAGACCCTTTGAAATAAAATTATCATTTTAAAACGCCGCCTCTCTCGTTGTCCTCCTCTTTTTTTTCTTCTATCACCTCCATACTTTTTATCTCTTTCCACTCTTCATTCTTGGGAACTGTCAATCAATGGCAACCTCATCGAGGATCAACTTGGCTCTTCTTCTTGTAGTATTTACAGTGCTATTAACTACATTTTATATTTATCGATCTTCCAATGATACACCTCATGACTTGACTGATCATCCCTCCACTCTCAACAATATAATCTCTGGTCAAGCTCATACCTCCTTTGTCCTCAATCCTATGGATGCATCTGCCTGTAGCGACGTGGACATTTCTTGGCTGTAAGTATATATTTATCTAAAAAACAAGGGCTAAATGTGATCTCTACAACAAACTGATTTTTTTTTTTTCGTGGTACCTGTATATGCCTCCATTTACTCACCATGACTCTTTACCAGTGCTTCTGATAGACAATTTTGGGACGGCTGGTCCACCAAAGCGATGTTCATCCGGCAAGATGGAAACTTCACGACCAACAACGTATTGACTGTCGAAGGCGTATCACTCTGCATTGTAGTTCTGGTAAGTAAATCTCTTTGATCTGCGCGTGGCTTTATTATCATAGACGAGTCCCTCTCCTTCTTACTCAACTACTATTCTCTTTTTAGCTTGGACCTAGCCCGGCATCCTCTGTCACCCGCCCAGAAAATCATCTCGGACCAGCAGATAGCATTGTTGTTGAAGCAATAGGCAACACAACGATCATCCCCTTTGAATTACAACAACACCGACGTTATACCAACGCCTATTTTGCCTCTGTCCATTTCAGCCAAGCAGACACCTATCTCTTGAAAGGACGGGTGGAATATCGATCTTACTTTTGGGAACAGCCGATTTATCACTCGTATCGACCAAACACTTTTACATCGGTGAACATGGCCTTGGTGAAACCTTTATACAAACTGAGCCAACCTCCTTGTGATGCCCGCATCGCGCACCATTGGCAAGGTGCTTGGATGAACAAGACGACCTTCCAATCTATCTACCCACTGGATTTTTATGGTATGTTTGGCCCTATACAAGAAGATCATGCTGAATTCGATCGTCTCTTTGTCCCTGATCATTGTCGTATGGAATATATTAGTTATGGCCAGGCA
>JAFHAR010000326.1:18920-29167 GCA_019677225.1 Absidia healeyae | reverse complement strand
CTCCCAATCTTTTTTTTTTTTTTTTTGGTTAGTGCCTTTGTTTTACCTGGTGGCAAAGTATTTGTATTCACGGGTATCCTTCCCATTGTCGAAAATGAAGATGGCATGGCGGCCGTCCTGGGTCACGAAATCTCACATCAAGTCGCACGCCATAGTGCCGAACGCCTCTCCTTTGCCAAAGTGCTCTTAGCTTTACAACTCACCTTGGTCCTGTTTGGTATCGACCCTAGCTTCCTCTTCAACCATATGACGATGAATTTGATGATGCTGAAACCTTTCTCTCGGAAATGCGAAAAAGAGGCGGATACCATGGGTTTGGAATTGATGGCACAGGCATGTTTTGATCCTCATGAAGCCGTGGCGGTGTGGCGTCGAATGGAAGAATCGGGAACAGGTCATGGCATTCCACAATTTGCAAGTACACATCCTAGTCATGAAAACCGTGTGGCTTATTTACAAGACAAGGTAAAATAAATAAGAAAAAGGCGTTTAGGGAGTGGACAAGTTGATATACTCATGTGGGGTTTTTCTTTTGTAGATGGATTATGCGTTACAGAAACGATCTGAAAGTGATTGCTCAACTGAAATGACACAATTTGCCGATATGTTTAGACAAGTACGGGGACGATAGAATAGATTATATAGTTATTAGATTAGATGATGATAGATTTTACGAAATAAAAGAATGCATATTTTATATTGTGATTGTAGTGATGGTGTTTTTTTTTGTATGTGCAAGTGTCACACGCATATGGGCGGGACTTGTGGGGATAATGAAAAAGTAGGTTCATGGGAAAAAAAGGCGGGATTCTTTATGAATGAAATGTGGGGATGAAATCGGGGAAAAGGGCAAATGGATATTATGTTTGGATCTTCGCTGTACCTGTGCTGGGATATATATTTTTTAGACTCGATGGTTACAGATCGTGTTGATTGGGTATGTCTGATATTCTTTATCTGGTTTATGGCTCCGTTTATATAATCAATGCTTTTGATAGTGATAGAACCAACCGTTATGGCTATCAGGATTATTCGGAATAGGGAAATGGGAACAATAACTCGAGGCCGAAGAGATGGAGATAAAATCAGAATGGAAGTTTCTGATTTTTTTTTTTACTGAAACAACCTTGCCCCCCTTTTCTGATAAAAAACATAATTGTGACACTAAAACGAGTGGCTCCAATTTGAATTGCTACGATTTGTGTTAGAAACCCAAGAAAAAATAAAAAAAAAAGCGAACAATAGCAGTAACGATTTCCAGCGGAGAATAGAAAAAACAGCTGGATTTGATTTAAATGATTAGTAATTTCTTGATCTGTTGTCGATTCAAGTTTATCATAATGATTATTGAATTGATCAGGCGAACGGAAAAACTTAACACCAGGAAACTAAGGGAAACGATCCGATGGTTACAATCCATTGTGGTCCGAACGAATTTAAAAGGAAGAAAGGAGAGCCCATTATTGATTTAGGTTGGGTTTAATGTGATACTTGGGGGAAAGTAGCGGCAGATCAATAAAATCAAATCTCTACAATTTTTTGATCCGGATTTTCGGAGTACCCACAGAAGAATCATTAAAAAGCAAAAAAATCCTTTTTATTACTCTCTCTCTTTTCTTATTTCTTTCTCGAAAACGATACGCCAATATTTCTGATATGGAAAAAAAGAATAATCAAGACAATCGATCCATCGCAAGTGAAGCTACTATAGATGTCGACGATGTCTCTTATCCACCTATATTAGAAATCGCTCCCTTTCCAACATTGGCTTCTTTGAATGAAATCACAGCTACTTTGTCTCGGAGAAGTCAACATGCAAACAAAGAGATGAAAGGGAATCCTATTGATTTTATGGGCGATGAGGATGGAGAAAAAGATACCAAAGTGGACTTAATTTTGGAACCATTGGATGAAAGCTGGTCAAGTCGAGTAAGTAATTGATCGGAGTTTGGGGTCAAAAGTGTCAAATTATTGACGGGTAGACCTTTTTCACTATATGAAATAGAGCTGGTTGGTCGTTTTTTCCACTTTTTTGGTCAACTTCAGTGTCTCTGGATTTTGTTTTTGGTAAGAGAAAAAAAAAAGAAGAATGTTGTAGGCTTGTCATTATCATCATCATCACTAATACTGTTTCTTTAATATTTATAGTTGGGGTGTATTCCAAAAAGTGTAGGTTTTCCTTTTTTATAAAAATAGAAAAATCTCGATTTTTAATTCTTCTCTCTTTCTTCCCGATTTTTTTTTTTAATAGATATTTACAACCTGACATTTATGGAACACAAACAGACTCCTTTAGGATTGCATTTGTTGGAACATCCGCCAATGCTTGTATGATGTGCCTTGGTCTCTTCCTTTATCCCATTATTGTCAGAATTGGTTATCAACGTACAATGATGATTGGAACGGTGGTTGCTCCGTTAGGCTTGATCTTGGCTAGCTTCGCAACTGAACTGTGGCACGTTTATTTGGCACAAGGCTTGCTTTACGGTATTGGTGCCACTTTTGTGTTTTCCCCATCTATCAGTTTACCATCTCAGTGGTTTGATAAACGTAGAGCTTTTGCTACTGGTAAGTGATCATATAGAAAAAAAAAAGAGGATGATTGGTTTTTTGTTACTGACTTCCCCCTTTTTTTATTTATTTATTCTGTTACATAGGTATAGCCGTCAGTGGATCAGGAATAGGAGGGTAAGCGAATGAAAAAAGCAAAAAAAGGCACTGGCTTGACAGTATTGTATGTTTTTACACAAATCTAACATTTTTGCTTATTTGACAGGGTTTGCCTTTCTCCAATGACTCAACAATTGATTGCACAGCTTGGATACAGGAATGCGCTTAGGTAACAATGGGTCAACCATAAAAAAGGATGTTTGATTTAGATTGTATAGGCTGATATCTTTTTTTTTTATAGGGTCATGGGTGCTACGATCTTCGGATTACTTTGTGTTGCAACTGCACTGGCCAAGGCACGATTCAAACCAGCTGCTTCTTCACGTCCTTGGTGGGCATTGGTGGACATGTCACTTCTTGGGAAACAATTCAATCTATTCATCGTCTTTTGTCTACTAGTGCCCTTTGGTTTCCTTGTTCCCTTCTTCATGGCACCAACCTATGCGACTTATATCGGCGTGGATGCTGCAAATGGTGCCGCTTTGGTCAGTATCATGTCTGCTACCAACGCCGTGTGCCGTATCATATTGGGTTTCATGGGTGATCGTTGGGGGCGACTCAATGTCATGTTTTTCTCTACATTTTTATCAGGTAAAGAAGGGAAAGGGTAGACTTATATATATGTTATGGGATGACTTTTCTCACTCTGTTTTTTGGGGATATGATTCAATCTAGCTATCTTCACTATGGTTCTTTGGCAATTCTCGGATTCTTATGGAATGTATGTCGCCTATGCTTTACTCTTTGGATTGTCGGCAGGTGGTTTTATTTCAATGCTCCCCTCAGGTTAGTTTTACCCTACTTATTCGTTAATTTTTTTCAAACACTTTTTTTAACCACTTTATTTTTTCAACGAAAAAAGTTACTGCAGATATCGTTGGAATTCAAAATATCCAATATGGACTTGGTATGGCTTATGGTGGCACGACTGCAGGTAAAAAACAAAACAGAATTTGAAAACGGAAAAATAGGTTTTTCGATTGATCTCCCTTTCTATTTTTTTTTGTTTAGGCACGTTGATGGGCACACCGATCTCAGGCTTATTACAAACACATTTTGGATGGACTGCTGCTATTCAATGTTGTGGGGCTCTTACTATGGCGGCAAGTCTGATTGCTCTTGCTCTACGGATGATCAAGGCTGATTACAAGATCTTTGCAAAGGTGTAGTGATGAACCTCATTGATTTGTAGTATTATTTAGAAACATCGTTGCTATTTGATCCCCCTTTTTGTATCTTGACATACCAATATTGACCCATCATCACCATTCCCTTCTCATACTCATTAGCATTCCCCCCCCCCATTCAACTGTATGTATATTTTTTTCATCCTGTCCTTCTTATCTCATCATTTACTTTTTATCTTTATCTTTACTTTTATCTAATAAAACTATTATTTTACACACTCAAATTCTCGGAAAAATATTGATTTGATTTTCATGTTGATGATGATGTTTGTTTTTATATATATATATAGTTCACAACCGCCCTAAACCGTATTTGTTTGTCTTCGCCTATATTGAAAATGCTAACACTCGCTTTTTATTACTGTCTTCTCCATACAGAGTAATCCGCACTGTGGTTGGCTTTTATTATTCTTTTCAGACTCTCCATCGCCAATCATTATACTTCCCCTGGAATTTTTTTGATTTAAGTTTCTAAACTCCGCCTTCTGGCAGATTTGGGTTTTTTGCTCTATTCTATAATACAACATCGACTTTTTTCATTTTCATCTGAAATAATCATGGGCTTGAATGGGATAGTCCTCTACCAAGAAAATGATGGATTCAGTCATCTGAGCTAAAAGATCGAATAAAAACAGAAAACTCAGGCAAAAGCGGCGTTTGAATATATATGACCTACACCAATAAGCGTCGGTAACTGCCCTGGGAACCAATCATAGTGTATATCATAGAGTAACAATATCGATATTGAAAGTAACCCAGGGACAACCAGCCAGCGAAAAAATTTCTCGACGCATTTTTTGAGGTCAAATTAGCCTGACAAGTAAGTAGTAAGGTTAGTAGTTGGGACGCTGGGATGGGATGGGATGGGGCAAGGTTGGGGTGTACATCCCAAGTGTCCCAAGGGGTATGTTTTATATTAGTGGTCCTTGGGTGGTTAGATAGGTAGGTCAAGTGGTAGAGGCGAAAAACATCCAAATTGTGCCATTTTGGCTGTACGTCACTATAGGTGGACAACATCGCCTCGGATGCTTAATATGAAATGTGTGGTAAATCTAAAAGTGGGAATATTTGGTAATATATATATACAAAAAAAAAGACAATGTTTGGTCAAGCACACTGTTAATATCTGCGCCTATTATACGCTCTTGACATAGCACACAAAAACCGCTCACTATTCAAACCGAATAACATACCCAACCTCCCATATCTTTCTTTCCACATTCAAGTCCACCAATCAGTCCAAAAAATGCATATAGTTCCTTCCCCCTCATTTACCCCATAATACAACTGTCCGAGAAGTCCTCGAATGGCTTCAAACCCCAATAAAAGCGGCCCAGTCACCACACCCATAGTCGCCCACGCCAGTAACAACAATAAAAACCGTCCAGTCAATACCTTCACAGCCGCTCATACCAATCAAGAATAGTAACAATATTTCACCAATAGTCATTAAGCACCTCTTCTGATCAATTTACCCTTCAATAAAACATACCCTTCATTTCTACTCATCCCCATTAGTCCATTCTCTGACTTTATACATCGTCCCACTCCGTTTCACCCTGCACTCATTGTATCAAAAGTCATTGTATAGTACGTTGCATCATAAAAGTTTTTTATTTCAAAAAGAAAAAAAAAAGTAACTACAGCACTAATAAAACTATCACTACCATATAGACCACGTAGAGGGAGCCAGAGAATCGCCCACGCCAAGCTGACTCGCTTTCGCTATCATCTAAAGCCAACCAGCAAGCGGCCATTTTGGTTTACCTACAAAATAAAACCAGCCCATCAAACGTGTTCAATCATTTTACATAAAAAAAGAAGATATCCCATTACCAGCAACATCCTCAAAAGGGTCAAAATGGAGATAAAAAACAATGTTCCCTAAATCCTGAATCCAAAATGACGAGTAATGCCATGCACTTTGTAAAACCCTTTCGAAAATAACCCTAATTCCTATAAAAAAACCAATCCTTGATCACAAATGAGACAATGAATGAATGAAAAAAAAAAGAGGCAATGATAAAAAAAAAGGGGGGAGGGAGGGGGATGAACAATTTTTTTAAATAGCCGGAATTGAAACGCCGTCTTTTTTCGTTGACTTCTACAAAAATACTCTGATCATAGCCCATCATATCAAGTAAAATCCCATTAAGCCATTTTCCTAATAATATCCCGTAAAGAGCTCTTTGCAGTGAAGTTTGACATCGGTAGGATAAGCACGACGTGTGCGTGCATGCATAAAAAAAAAGGAGAAACAAAAAAGACTTGATACCTTAGTACAGTTCATTTTTTTTTTTATATACATCAGGGCCCTGATTCATGCATTACAAGGAATGACATACTTCTCCTTATGGAACCACTACCATGGTTTTCAACAAACAAAATCATCATGTAGAGAGACAAAAATACTGCTGTAAAAACATCTAGGATAGGTATTTCTTTATTGTCAAGATAAAAAAAAAGGCAATAACACTAACTACCAAACTGAGGGTATTGGAATAAACTAAAAGACAAAGTGATAAATGTCGAAAAGCGGAGGGAGGTGGTATTTTATAAAAGGGCAATGTGTGTATGATAGAATAAAAAAAAAGCGAGTGTGGAAGAAAAATAAAAGGCGGAATTTAAATAAAAAATGTATGTGTATGCAAAAGAAAGAATGTACGATGAAGATAAAAAAAAGGTGTGCGTGTGTGTGAGTGGCATAAGTATAGCATAAACGTCAAAAGGAACGACCAAAAGTGAATAAATAAATAAATAAATAAATAAAGGTATATAGATGAAGGAAGGGGAAGAAAATATAAATTAATTAAAGCAAACATGACATGAGAGAGGGGACCGAGGGATCGAAATCCAAAGTGGAGGCAGATGTAGAATAAGTGCAATCCGGTTGTTGTTGTTGATAAAGATCAAGAAGGGTATGATCTGCCAAAGGCGAGTATTGCTGAGGTTGGCCAGGCGTGAGGGTCCATCGTGGGGTATCACAGCTGCTGTTACTTGCACTGCAACTATTTTCATCGGTAGTGGCATCCATCCATCCTAAACCATGCGTCGTGAGTGGTGAAGATGAAATAGGATAGTCAGAGGCTCGGCGAGTCTAACAAAATAGTAAAAAAAAAAAAAGAGTCAGATCGGAGTTTCAATTGCTATTTTTTTGTTCTCAAGCTTACCTGCGTGGGATGACTCCATAATGAGGTCTCATTGCTCAATAAAGGACATGACTGACGTCGTTGCATATCATCGCCCTGAGAAGATGGATCTTGTTGTTGAAGGGGATGCATAGACATGGCCATCCAGTCTTGATCCGTCATCAATATGGATTGGGCGGCAGCTTGCGTGGCGACAGAACGAATTTCATCCATGGGGTAAAACAAGGCGCCGGCAGAAGTAGGCGAGGAAGAGGTAAATGTCGATGATGTAGAAGGCGTAGATAATAAGCAAGAAGAAGAAGAGGATGACGTGGTGGAGGCTGAGGATGACATGGGTGTCATTAAAAAAGTGGCAGCAGCAGCAGGATCCATGGTGGGAGACGTGGCATTGACTTGGTGTTGTTGAGATTTTCTTTTCTGGAGCTTGGCTTTCGCACGGCGATTCTGGAACCAGATCTGCACCCCTCTCGGCGTCATATCCAATTCTTGTGCCAAGTACCGACGTACCGAGGCATTGGGTTTAGCATTTTCCATGAATGATTTTTCGAGGATCTTGAGTTGTGCTCGGGAGGTGCGGCGGCGGTGTTTGATTTCAAAAGGATTGTAAAAAGTAGGACGGAAATCACCATGATAAGGATCAATCATAGATGAAGAACCATAGTCAGGTTGAGAAGGATGGAAATAAGACGGGTAGTAAGGCTGATGATGATGATGTTGCTGTTGTTGATGAGGAAAATAAGAATTGGATGGTATCATAGAAGTAGGATGATGAGAAAAAGTGGATGCTTGTGCGGCAGCGGCAGATCCAGCAGCAGCAGCAGCCATGGAGACTTGATGGAAAGAAGAAGCATCGGCAGAAATCATGTGAAATGGTGGATGTTGCAATGTTTCGATAGCCATATTATAAGTAATGCGGGGATGAGCAAGAATTAAAAAATAAAGTAAGAGTGGGGGATATGATTGATTAAGAAAAAAGTAAAGAAAACAAAAAAATATATGAAAAAGTGATTCTATTTATTTATTTCCTGAACACAGTTCAGAAAAAAAAGGGTCCTCTTTTTTTCCTTTCTTAAATGAAAGGTCAATGCGACTGAAGTAAGGGGAGTAAATTCCAAAGAAGAAGAAAAAGGAGGGAAAGCAAGTTGGGAGATATAGTGGTAAAAACAGCAGCAAAGTGATGGAGTGAGTGTATCCAAGGAATGAAATGAGCAAGCAAATGACACGAGGATGGAAAGGGGATCAAGGTAAAAACCAGTAACGTCGGAATCTGAAAACGGGGACGTAGTATAAAAAATGATGATATCCGCTCGTGCCACCTGCTTACTCCACCCTGTGTCAAAGGGAGGAAACAGGGAAGAGATCATACCTCGATGATGACTTTAGTGTATACATTCTTACAAGCACAAGGTTTTTTTTAATATAACAATGATGAAAGTAAGGGAAGGCTTTTTTAAGAGGAGGTCAACCCAAAAAAATAATGACCTCGACGGGTCGGAGTTCTAATCGGCATGAATGACCTATTTTGTCTTCTTCTTTGACTATTGATCGATTTTAGCCT
The DNA here is from genome assembly GCA_019677225.1 of Absidia healeyae. Lineage (NCBI taxonomy): Eukaryota > Fungi > Mucoromycota > Mucoromycetes > Mucorales > Cunninghamellaceae > Absidia > Absidia healeyae. Next base: position 20,603 of record JAFHAR010000326.1, on the reverse strand, counting down.
TGATTGATTGGCATGCATAGGATAAAAAGGAACAACAAAACTAACCTGATGGGTGGCTTTTTTTTTTTTTTTCTTACTTTGATCAATGTACACTCCAGTTGAGAATCAAACCTTTTTATTTGGTTTACTCTCCTATCATATGTTCGTCAGTTGTTTGACTTTTTTTCGTTCTGCTCCCTCTCTCGCTATGATCCCGTCTTCAACCTGTCAAAACATCATATATTAAAAAAATACAACAACCATTCGGATGATCCCTCTGCATCTCTCTTTTTTTGTCTTTCATTAAAAAAAATAGGATCCATGCTTTTTTTTGAAAACGTATGCCAACTTTTGATGGTACCCTTGCCTTGGTTTTTTTTAATGAAAAACTTGGATGAACTCCTTTTTAGGCGCGCTCTCTCACACACACTGCCCTTCACCCCTCAAAAGCTCAGATCACAAGCACATACCTAAACGCCCAACTCACACATAAACACCTGTTTTTAACCATTAATATGGCACTATCACACGAACCTCTCATCCCTGAGCTCCTTGTTCTTCTCCTTTTTAGTAGCACCTCTAGTATCCAAACCCCACCCCTTGCGCTATGTACTAGACTGTTTCTCGTTCTTTCAATTGCCAGTAACTTCACACACACACAAAAAAATAATAATAGTGCACCGTATGATACACTTCTTTTTTCTTCTTGGTTGGGGACCTCCCTTCCTTCGTATCTCGTCACTGACCTGATTTTTTTTAATATCCCGAAAAAAGATGATATCATCCTACTCCTTTTCCAAAAAATGATTCCACTAGTCATAAAAAAACCACCTACCTACACACACAACAGTTGATATAATAAAGACAACAAAAGTAAAAGGTTCAATTTTTTTTATTATACAATACATAAAAAAGGGTGTGATATAAAAAATAATAAAACTAAGACTATAAAACTAAAGATCACCATCGTCACGTTCTCTTGAATATCCCCGAGCAATCCCAGATCGGCCTTCTTGGATGTCACCCGCCTCGTCTTGGCCCATATTGGGCTCCAAGCCCCGATAAGATCGATTTCGAAGGTATTCCCCTATTGTGTCGTTTTAATACAAACAAAAAAATCAGTCAGTTGAGTCAATAGTCTTTTTTTTTTACCGCCAAATTCAATCTTCTCTCCCCTCCCCCCCCTCTTTTTTTTGCACATGTTTTTCCTCTCCTATTTTCACTTTGCCCACCCTCCTTCATATCTCTTTTTATTGATTTTTGCTTACCGGCAGTACTGTTCAATAGATGGGCAATGCTGGTTTGTTGATTACGTAAAGTCAGGCCAGTCAGATTACTTGTCAAGGCTTCAGTGGATGGGTCTATTTGTGATTTTCACAAGTTTAGGTGTGAATCAGCACCATGTTCCTCTCCACATTTTTTTTTTTTTTTGATAAACCTTACCTTCTTTTGTTTTCACCTTTTGGAATGGCCCAGAGACATATTGACCAGTGATCAGGGAAAAGTGGCCTTCTTCATCACTAGAACCTTCCTCCATTTCCTATAAAGAGAAAGAGTTAGTAACACAAAAAAAACTGGTCCGAGATCGTCTTTTTCCGCCACACTGTTTGTTCAGACGCACAACCCATCCTGCACGCACGCACACGCTTGAGTCAAGCATGAGAGATCCCGCACATGTTTTTTTCCCTCTTACAACAACAGACC
>JAFHAR010002625.1:17817-29735 GCA_019677225.1 Absidia healeyae | reverse complement strand
AAAAAAAAAAAAAAAAAAAAAAAGGAGGAAGACAACTGATTAAAACACCGCTTTTGTAGTAATGATCTGTAAATTCACAATTCAGGCACCGTACACAGTACCTCAGAAAAAAGTCTTTAGTGTTTTCAAAAAATATAAACTGATCATTGATAGTAATATACGTCAAGATATATATATATATAATCACATTACATAAAACTAAAACTAAAAATGAATCCTATCCATAAAACCTATCCTAAGAGCCGTTTTCCATCCACAACCAAGACCTGGAGAGACTCGCACGCCACACGGAGCTCCCCTTTGTTCGCATTCGAGTCTTCCTTTTCAAATTTCTGTTCAACATGTATTCTATTACCCCGGTTCACTTGAAACAGATGTATAATTGACAAAGAGCCGGGCAAAATACCATCCTTTTCTTTCCCTTTCACAGTCAATTGAGAGATTTCCAATCGTTCCAAATTTTTGCTTGCCATCAAATTCAATTTCAAATGCCGGTTTTTCCAAGTAATGTGGCATTGGTCCAAATGTAGATCCACCAGGGCTTCCAGGAAAAAGAGTATTTTCAAGTACGGTTCACTAATGTCCATTTTTTGAAGTGTCAATTGTTGCAGTCGAGTGGATAGATAAAGTTCATTGTTGCGGATAAAAATAGGTAATTGGCGTAGTGTCAGCGACGTGAGTGAGTTTGATAATGAGTCCAGAAGCCATTCCCAGCCCGTTTTTACTCGTGGAGGCCCTGCAAAAAACACCTGGCCGATCGGAAAGTGCTCCAGCAGTCGTTGGAATTTCATGGAGGCGGTGTCAAATCCAACATCTCTGAAATTGAGAGGTTCCCAGTGAAGCACCTTCTCCAAAGAATGCGTTTCCCCAGTATGTTTTTGTTCACCATATAATTGCAATTGTTGAAGGTGCTTGCAGTGTACCAATAGATCGCGCAGAGTAGCCATGTCCCGACGATTGATTTTTCCCACCACAGAGACCGATTTGACAACTTCGCCAATCACATACTTGAATTTCTGGGGAAACCACTTGTTGGTGAAGAATGATTTGTTGATTAAAAGTTGCACTAGTCCATGGTATTGACCGTCGTTTAGATGGTACAAAGCATCAAGTAATCCACGCAAGGGAACACGGTTAAAACTGAGAGATGTGAGTTGTTGGCAATGTTTGGCGAATGTAACGTAAGCTTGCTGGGGGCAATCGTCCACGCATCCCCATTGTCGAATCGATATCAATGGAGTTTTTGTTATGAAATAGCCAAGGTCCATAGTGACATGCTGTAAGTTCAAATGGCGTTCAGGGTGTACCACTGTCATGAATTCCATGATTTGCCGTAGGCTATCCACCTTACCAAAGGCAAGTTCCAATGAAGTGATCGAGCTTTGGCCGCCTGAGGTCGAGGTCAAGGTCGAGGTCGAGGTTGAGTGGTGTACATCTGGGCGGTTGGCCTTCTGAAACCAAATTCCATGGAGAGATAATTTTGCTAGACGACCACATGAACTGTACAGATGTTCCAAATCAAGCACAGACAAGGGAATATCGATTCGATGTAGTACCAGAATATTCAGGCAAGAAGGCAATGCAGTAATGAGAGCGTCCACGTTCACGTTCATTCGGCTTGTAGGATAGGAAAGTACCAGTGAGGACAGTGAGTGACCATACGCACGGAGCATACGAGTGATATGCAGCTTATATCGAATCCCATCGCTGGTGTAAGCGGAGGAAGAAGGGTAGTTTCCAGAGCATGCGAGTTCCGTAGCCTTATGATTCGGGATTTTCAGTGATAGTGATGCCAATGAGATGGAGGACCTTGCAACCAAATCCATAGCAAGATCGATGGGAGTGTTTTCAATTACCAATGATGTCGCACGCCAGATATACTTGCTACTATATTTCTGGACAGAAGACCAATATTCTGCGGGAGTACCAATTGTTGTCGCCTTGGCTTGAAGTCCGTCAAAAATACCATACCACTGTCGACACACTTGCTTGCATTGAAAACGGTCTTTTTTCCCAAGATAGCCATCAATAGACCGATAAAGTTCAAGAGGCAAATCGCCAAAGTGTACCATAATGTAAGCGCAAGAAGGGGGGAGAGTAAAGAAGAAGAAGAAGAAGAAGAAGAAGAAGAGGGAATAGAGAGTAAAGAGAGAAGAGGGAGTGTACGTGTGGGAAGAAGGTGAGATTTAAAAAAAAAAGGTGTCAGTGGTAACATGTGAGTAGATATGATCTGGGCGAAACATAATATTTATTTTGATTCAAATATCAGTTTCAGTAGATAATAATAAAGGGTATGATAAGGAAGAGAGTGAGAAATACATAAGGTGTGGAGTATCAAAATGATATGATATAAAAAAAAGGGGGGGAGGGGAAGTGAGATTGGGTAAAACGTCGACCGATCAGTAGGTACCAATGTTTGAATCATAATGAATAGGACATCCTTTCCCGCGTTCCAACCACTCCCGAAGACACCGTCGATGATAGGAGCAAAGGCAGACCATTCTAGCAATTTTGTTCCCGACTTGAAATTCTTCAAAACAGATAGGGCATTCATCACCTACTTGAGTAGCACCTTCCATCAAAGTATAGACTACAGTTTAGACAAAAAAACAATCAGCATTGGGCAATATATCACAAATTTCGGTCACATTCCCCACTCTTCGTTTTCATCATCTACTTACTAATATAACGAGGAGGACGTACAGTCGGGCTTCCAGTGTTCAGGCATTGATTCAGATGGTATTCTTGTTGTTCCTTCCGCATGCCCAGTAATCCATTTCCACAGACAGGACATTCCACCATCAAACTTTGCTGACTATCGGATCGCTGCATATTTATAGGGTGATGCCGTTGACTTGAGCCATTGGTAGAGTTGCTGCCGTTATTGTTGTTGTTTAGCATTGATGATGAGTGGGTGTTGGAGACTGAATCAGCTTTGATTGGAACACGAATACAAGCTTCACACACACGCTGAGGATTCAGGGCAATGATCGGATAGTGAGAGGTTGATATCAATGGATCTTCGACAATTTCTTCAACAGGTAGTCGCACACGATGAGAGCTACAGCGATCGCAAACAATTTGTCCACAACGTCTATGATAAAATAAAATAAAATAAGAAGAAAAAAAAGGATAGAATGAGCTTGACGTTTGTTTTTTTTTGTTACCCCTGTTCTTACCTGCAATGATGTCTTCGTGTCAAAAAGTTGAATCGACGACCACATCGACGGCATTCAGAGGCTTGACGATCAGATTCCCATTCATGTCGTGGACCTGCCGGTTCAGATAGCGTTTGTTCGTCAGATCCCACAGTGGCTGTTCTATTCAATGGCTGCTCATCTACATTGGTTTGATAGGATGGTGTCAGTGTATCAGATGCTGATGGTAATATGTTGTTGTTGTTGTCTTGCTCGGGTGCCTGAAGTGGGGTATCCTCTGGTTGTAGCTGATTTGGATAGCCATTGTCATCTGCCAAATAATCGGTACCGGGGTTTTGATCCATATAATAATAAACATCCGTATGTGTATCAGTAGTAGTAGCTGTATCAGTTGTAGTAGTTGTAGTAGCAGAAGTGGATGTTTGCAATAAGGGATTGGTGGTGTCGTTTAAATAAGCGGCCGAGTGTTGTGTATCATTCTGGCGGTCATCATGTCCCGAGGATAAACTTTCTGTCGTGGATAAATATGGATCGTTGGGTATCGTAGGCGTGGTGTCAAGTCTATCGTAGATATTTGCTGTAGCCACCACATCAACTGATTGATCTAGGATCGGATGCCTTTCATTGTCGACGTCTGAGGTCACGTTGTGTCGTCTGTCCTCCACCGTATCATCATATGTTAATCGATCTGTTGTTGGCTGTCCATCGTTTTTGTCGTTCCGTTCACCATCACCGTCAATACAATCCATCGCTGAGTCCACATCGTTGCTGGTGCCAACATAGCATGTACCATCGGTGTTGTCATGTTCATTTTGTTCCAAGGATTTTGTTTCACCCATGTTTTCAACAATGTCATCATCTCCATCTATTGAATGTCGTTCAGTGGTGGAAGTGTCTGAGTCCGATCGTTGTTCCGTTTGATCGCCTGTTGTGTCTTGTTCAGAGTCAGGACCCAGAGACGCCATTGATGTGCCACTTGGTTCGGGTGGGTGAGCATGATCAGAGCGGAGAGTTGTCAATTCAGAAGTAGAGTCAGTCTGGTTGTCGTCAATTGCGGTGTTTGATGTTGTATAAGAAATGTCATCTACAGTGTGGGCATAGTTGTCTGGGCATTTCGGGGAATCCTCTTCCTTATCGTCATGAGGAGCAGTTGGTTCAGGGAGAGGATGTTGTTGGTGAATTGTTTGAGTACATAAGTTGTGAGATTCCATTGAGAATAAAAGCAGTGGTAGTGGTAGTGGTAGTAATATAATGAAGGGGATATATAGTTTATAAATACAATAGACCAATAGTTATAAATTAACAACAAAGCATGGAATAAAAAAGGAAGGAAAAGGAAAGCCAAAAAAAAAAAAATCTAGGGCATTTTTCGATTTCTTGGGTCTCTGTCGGAGTTGTAAAAAATGCTGTGCGCATGTGACGAAGTGTCAGAAGAGGCACTGTGTCTTTCAAAATAAAATCCGTCGATCATCCAATACCAAAATGCCTATACATCCTATAAACAAACATAAACAAGTAATAAAATATACATAGCATGCATATATATTTGATAAAAACAAGAAGCAAAGCATTTTATTCCAAACAATAGTAAAAATAAAAAGAGTCAATAACGAAGCATAAAGTGTATAATTCTACTAGTAATATGTGACAAAGAAAAAGGAGGGAAGGGAAGGAGGAGGATACTTTTTCAATAGTGTGACGGAGGGGGGACGGAATTGTAAGGCGAGGATCCATTGGTAGGCGGAGAATTCGGTGGAGGTACTGCTGATTGATGACTAGGTGTTGAGCCAGTGGGTTCTGTAGATTGTTGATGGGCTTCTGAGTGAGGAGGAGGCTGATGTTGATAGTACTGATTGTATTGATTGTAATAATTAGGATCGTATTGTTGTTGCCCATAATAATCATACTGTTGACTGTAATCATAACCATAATTTTCCCCAGACGCAGTAGCAGGCGCAGCTGTAGTACTTGGACCTTCCGTTCCATATCCTTGATAATCATATCCCTGCTAATAATAATAATAAAAAACAAAGTTTTAACATTTATACATTGCGTAATAAATACGATACTATCATTTTTTCTTTCTTTTTCACTTACAGCGTAGTGGTAGTTCCCAGGTGATTGGTGATAGCCTCGATTGTAAGAATTTTGTTGATTTCGTTTTTCCACTTCTTCTTTGATGGTTCCAATCAAATCCTTTGCAAGTTGAACAGCCTTTGGAAGCATTTCTTGGCGAGGGGTTCTATAAAAATAGATGATCATAATAAATCAGAAAGATAAGAGTGAGTAAACGTGCCCGTCCGATTACTTTTTTTTTTTCCAATGAGACTTACGAGATATGAATATGGAGAGGTTCTTCAGATTCCACACCAGTTTCTTGTTCATAAAACCCAGATCCTTTGCCTCGAAGTTGAATACGGCACCCAGTGACGCTACTGATATGTTTGACATTGGCACCTTGAGGACCGACGATTTTGGCGCGTAGATTGTAATGAGGTCCATCGGCAATATCAACTGGTACATCCTCTTCATGGAATTTTCTTGGAGGTCTATCGTAGGGTGGTCGATTTGAATAGCCACCGCCAGTATTGCTGTTGTTGTTCCTGTCACCATGATGTATATCATTCCCGTCCGTCTTGTTGTTGTTGCTGTCCTGATCATGTCGATGATTCGGGGCGCCATAATGAGTAGGTGGTCCAGGCGTGGGCACAATGGCAGTTTCAATCAATTCATTCACTTTGCTGACAGCTTGATCCAATGATTCTTGATCGGCCGCACTGATAAATAGGTATAGAGGAGGTTCCTTTTCGGTAGCAAGGTTGGCATCGGGATAATATTTGCCGCGAGTGGTGATTTCTAAAACAATGCATCAAAGAAAAAAAAAAGGATCAAGTACTGTACATAGCATAATACACATCTAGATCCTTACCTGCACCCGTTTCTTCAGTAATCTCGGCTTGAGTAGGTCCACGAGTCAACATGTATCGGTTCTTCAGGTCATTGATTTCGATCTTTTTGGAGAATTCGGCCTTGTTGATAGACGGGGCCTGAGGCACAGATTTGGATGTTGAGGTAGCGCTCGCTGATTCGGATGATAATTCAATATTTGATGTGTCATTTGCTGGTGTGATCGATGGTTTTTTGGTTGCGTACATGGCGTTGATTTTGGCAGCGGCAAGAACTATTTGATTTGAATAGGTAGTATAAAAAGATTGAGTTCAGATGATATGAAGAAGATAATATGACATTTTTTTTTTCTTACTTGCTGCCTTGACAGGGTCCACTTCTTTATCAGCACTGGGGTCAGTCTTGATTACTTTTGCAGGAGATTCGCTTGATGTGTCTGCTTGATCCCACTTTCGACGTCTAAAAATATTGCCATCCATACAGCAAGAATATATTTATATATATATTAGTCAAAAAAAAAAATCAGTTTGTGCAATCAACGAGAATGGTTGATTAAACATTTGTATGGAAGGGGTGCAATTACCTGCTTGAAGTCTGTTCAGCCATGGACGTAAATATAGTTTTGTTTTGAATAAAGGCAGAAATCGGAGGTGGCGAGAGAGAGAAAAAAAATATATATATTATTTTAATCTCCGCTTTATGGGCAGTCGCCACTCTTGGTTCCTGAATAGAATACATTTTCCCCGCCCACCGCTCCCTATATCATGTCGCAAAAATACTCTTCATTGGTTAGAGTTCGTAACATGAGTCCATTGGCGGCTTTTTATTTTTTATTTCCGCATGGGCTGACAAAAGAAAGCATGTTTTTTTGCCGCTCTAGCGCTCCCGCCAGACATTTCTGGACTATGGTACGATCCTTCATGGCGAATAAATCATCAGTATAGACACACATTTCACACGGTAAAAACCCAATATGAGGCAACCACTTGATAAAAGGATAATATGAGATAACCATTTGATAAACATAAATAATAAAAAGACAACATGAGATAATGATTTGATCAATAGCGACCTCGTTTTTTTATTCATATGATATAAAAAAATAAGAATAAGAGTAAAAAAAAAAAGGCAAAAAAAGTATGATAACAAGATGAGACATCAAGTAGAAAATGGATGAAGAGGATAAATAATACAAGAGAAATATAACAATCATTTAAATACAGATAAAGGAATTAAAAAAGAGAGAGGGAGGGGAAGAGAGAAGACTAAGCTATATGATTTGTGTAATAAAGAAGGGGAGGTGAAGGGGATGACTAAGAAGAGGGAGTAGGACCATCTTGAAGCTTGGCATCGGCGATTTCACGAGCCTTCTTTTCAGGATCAGAGAGAGCATAGAAGACAATGGAGGTAATACCAATCAAAGCACAGATAATACAAGCAGCCATGGCACCTTTACCCTTGGCAGTGAAACCATCATAGAGCAAAGTAATACCACTAGGAGCACCGCTAAGGTCCAACCCTTCATTACCAGCAGCATTACCTTCAGCCGGGTTGCCGCCAGCAGTACAGACATCCTTGAAGGCTTGAGGGAGGGTCATACGTTGTTGAGCGACTTCCGGAGCAACAATAAAGGTAGCAGCCAAACCAGATTCCAAATGCCAATCAATGTGACAATGGAAGAACCAAGCACCAGGGTTATCGGCACGGAATCGGATGATGACATATTGTTCGGAAGGGATCAAGATTGTGTCACGGCTCATGGGGTTGCTAGACCATACCGCCGTTGAGCGATCACCAGTCCAGGTACCATTCCCACGGGCCACCATGTAGAAAATATGACCGTGTAAATGGACTATACAAAAAAAAAAGTGTGAATAACATGTCTGCATAAAAGGAAGAGAGAGGGGGGGAGGGGGAGACCTACAAGGATGGTTTCCAGAATCAAAATTACTAACGGCAACTTCAATAAAGTCAAGATGTTTCATCATAAAGGCCATAGATTGAGGACCATAGACAGCAATGTTGTTGGAGTCATTGCCCATGCCAAGCATAGTGTTGAGTGTAGGAACCTTGGGTTGCAAGTAAGGGATTCCGTTGAACATACCGCGGTTGACGCCATCAGTGGTCACTTCAAAGTTGAAGGTCAAGTTGACAGAATAATCAGACTCAGGGACAGTGGCGTTGATAAGGGGGGCCAAGTAAAAGTCATCAAAAGTAGAGCCCATACCAACATCTTGGCTAGGAGCAAAGTTTTCATGGCTGGTGCTGTAGTAAACAGGAGCGGTGATGTCTAATAAAAAAAGGAGTCAGTAACGCATATCAAACACACATACACACACACACAAAGTATATGCTTACTTGTAACAAGATCAGCAGGTACAATATCAAACATATCAGTATCCATATCTGCATGCATGTAGTAGTTCAAATCAGTGGTGTTCTTGGCAGTAACGAGGACAGAGATACGCTGAGCGGCAGTCAAATAGATATTATCCACAGAAGTACGTTGAGTTTCGACCTATATCATAAATAAAAAAGAAAAGTCAGTTCAAAGAATTCATATCTAAGCCAATGGAATAATAGTTTGACTTACACCATCCACTTCAATAATGTCCAATGTATGGCTGTCAATGCTGAGATAGAAAGTACTGAAACCAGACATATTGATGAATCGTAAACGGTAAGTCTTTCCAGGAGTAAAGGTGAATGTAGTGTTGGCACTGTCATTGATAAGACCAGATTGAGGAATAGGTTCAGCACCAGTAGGGTTGTTAACATTCAAGAAGGTATTCAGATTGTTGGAACTTTGGTCATGGTACCAATCTAAGAGGGAAAAAAAAAAAGGGGACATTGCCATCAGTATCATTGTTGAATCATATTCATTTGTCAATATAACTTACCGGAGACAGTGACAATGACTTCTTCATCATAGGTATAAGTTTCATTGGTGTTGTGAAGAATCAGAGGACCACGCAAACCATCCATGTATTGACCCTAGCAAATAAATAAATATAAGTGTCTGTACATGATCTTCATTTTGTTCTAGCTTACCATGTAATGACTGTGGATCCAGTAAGAGCCATGCTGTGTAATGTTGAATTCATAAGTCAAGTTGTAGTTGGGAGGAATAGCACTATAAAAGAAAGGGGACAGAAAGAGGCGTAAATGCGGAGTTTGAATGCTGACATTTTTCGAGCCATGATATAAAGCACATCCTTACCATTGGGTGACCCCAACGGGGCCATCCATCCACGGTGTATTGTTCTGAAAAATACCGTGGCTATGTAGAGCGGTAGGAATATCCAAAGCGTTATGAGCGTTGATCACCAAAGTATCACCAAGATTCACATGAATAGGAGGAAGTCTAGTTTGAGAGTCCAAACAATCAAAAACAATAAGTAAACATTCGTAAACTTGAAACACCTACAAAGTACAGTATCAAGTTCAAAATGATGATTACTTACGGCCATTGTCCATTCACACCAACGGCTTGACGTTCATAAAGGTTATCAGGGTTTACATTGACGTAGGTGATATTCCAATCATAAACCACACGAGCTGCTTGGGTCAATCCAGCACCAGCCGCCAAAAGCAAAGTCAAAAAACGCATCTGCTAAAATGGTTTTCTTTTTTTGGAGAAAAAAGTAATGAGTAAAGAAGAAAAGAAAAGTAGATTACAAACAACTCGACCGTGAATAAGAAAAAAAAAATCATAGCGGAGCGTGAAATAATTTTTACCTTATTTATCAGATGAGACTTGGGTGATCGTGAAGATGCTATCCCGAGTCAACTTGGATAAGGTGATACCAGAGCAACTCACCAAGGGAAAATTGGAACAGAGTAGTGGGTCAAGTATGATCGACTCTCCCGAGTCAAAAATAAAATAAAATGGAAGAATTAGGAAAAAGACGAACTACTTTATCATCGGAGATCAATGGATTTGCTGGTATTAACTTCCATCAGATAAAACCCCGTCTTTTGGATATTATCTTGATTTAGAAATATAGAAAAAAAAATGACTCAGAGTCGTCTATCTTATTCGATTGATTTATTGACCGTCATCCTAATAGCACGTCGAAAAAAAAAAAGATCATCGATTGTCATCTGATAAAGATAATTGTCCCCCATTCGTCGCAAGTTTTAAAAAAGAAATTTATCAATCTTTAAGATTGATCTGAGAGAAAAAAAACCACCCGCGAAATTTTTTTAGCTTGATAATTCTTTTTTAATTCCCCTTTCGCCTTTTTTATTTTCACCTCTTTCTTTCCTCTTTTTTCCTTATTATTTTCTCAGGCCGCACTTTTTTTTTTTTACATTACACACCATGGCGTCCGAGGATTATTTCTCTGTTTCCATTTTCTTCATTGTCTTCCGGGAAGCGTTAGAATGTCTGATTATTTTGTCTATTCTTCTCTCGTTTTTGAAGCAAACGTTTGAAATTGGTAGTCCTCTTTACAAGCGTCTTCGCAATCAGGTATGGATAGGCTTGGGTGTTGGTGTTGGGATATGTGTTTGCATTGGTGCTGCCTTTATTGCTGTCTGGTACACTGTGTTAAGTGATATCTGGGGTAACTCTCAAAATATTTGGGAAGGTAAGTGACAAACCAAAGCAAAAAAGAAGGTAGAATGATACTGATAGCTTTATCTTTTATCTTTATTACTGTTATCATAGGCTGTTTCTCTCTCTTGGCCACTGTCATGATCACTGTAATGGGTATTGCTATGTTGAAGACTGAAAAACTCCAAGACAAGTGGAAATACAAGCTGGCGAAGGCAATGGAAGCTGGTCAACACGGCAGCAGAAAGACTTTTAAGCTGTGGATGCAAAAATACTCCTTCTTCTTACTTCCTTTTGTTACTGTTTTGCGCGAAGGTTTGGAAGCCATTGTGTTTATTGGTGGTGTCTCTCTTAACGTGGATGCCAAGTCTATTCCTATTGCAGTCATCATGGGACTTGTTTGTGGCGCCCTGGTTAGTTACTTGATTTACCGTGGTGGCTCCATGATGAAACTCCGCTGGTTTTTTATCTTCTCTACTGCTGTTCTATACCTTATTGCTGCTGGTTTGATGTCAAAAGCTGTTGGTTTCTTTGAACAAAACTCTTGGAATCAAGTCATTGGTGGTGAATCTGCTGATGTGATCTCTTACAAAGTGACAACTGTAAGTTAGGATGAGGGAGTGTTGGGCGGGGAAAAAAATGAACAGTCTGTATTTACTTCCTTTTTATTTTTATGTGACATAGGCTGTCTGGCATGTTTCTTGGGGAAATCCTGAAGCGTCGACTGCTAACAACAATGGTGGTTGGGAAATCTTCAATTCTATTCTTGGATGGAACAACACTGCTACTATTGGTACTATTACCAGTTATTGTTTGTATTGGATCATGGTTTCTGCTTACTTGGTCTACGCGTTTTTCAAAGAACGCAAGCGTGCTATCGCCAAGGCTGAACGTGGTGAATTTTATCGTGATGATGCGGATGTCGCTTTCGAAAAGGCTAAACATTATGTCAATGAAGATGGTGTGATTACTGGTGAAGACGAAAACGTGGCTGCTACTGACGAAGTCGTTCCCGTGGATGAACACAAGGTCTAAGAATGGTCTCTCCCCCCCCCTCATACTATTACTAATTAGTTGCATTATTACTATCATCCCTCCACTGTATTCTTTATTTTGTATCTTTTATTCAGTATGACAAACTATCCGTTTCGCTGTATTGTAAATATCCTTTTTTTTTTTTAGTTTGTCATTCTTTTTACAACTCATAATAAAGTTATTCATTTTGAAACATCCATGCAGGTCCCATTTTTTTACAGGGTTGTTGGCTCGGAGCGGGGTTTGAATTTGATGTCACT
>JAFHAR010002619.1:5669-15764 GCA_019677225.1 Absidia healeyae | reverse complement strand
TTATGCTCACAGGCGCTTTTCTTCCTTTTTTTTTCTTCCCCCCTTCCCCCTTTTTTTCTTTGATTGACTTCTTTGATACTGATGGCGTGTGGTGGCCTATGACTTGGCTTAAAGGTGGCTATGGGGTTATCCTTTGAGCTGCAAGTTTGTCTTTGGGTGTACTCTATGTAACTCGCTTCAAGTATGGTGGATCTGGGTAAGTCTAGAGTAATGCAAGCGAACTTTGTGTTTTGAAATGACCTTTTGATATATACCGTATATTGGTGGCGATCCTTTCTGAACTTTTTTGAATGAATGATGACTTGTCTGTGGTACATACAATTTGGTGTCGACTGACTTGTGAACTGTATTCAAGATGGCAGGGATTGACTGTCATTCACCCTGTTTTCTTTGGTGGTGGTCTCTCAACTATTGGAGGTGGGCTTTTGACATGGAACAAGACGATCGTCAACTGATTCAGCTACTTCTATTCAATTACGTATAGTGTTAGTTATAGTCTCCATTCCTTTTTTTTAGTTATTCCTCAGTCAATAAACAAATTGCCATATTCCAACTATACCAATACTGTTATTATTCTTTATTGACTTGGTCGGGTGTGGGGGATGTTGATGGAACGGTTTTTAGTGTTTGGTTGCGTGGGGGGAAACTGACTGGGTGGTTTTCAATGGTTGGCTGTATGGGGGGAACTGACTAGGCGGTTTTTAGTGGTTGGCTATAGGTGTGGGGGAGGTGTTTCCTGAGCAGTTTTTATTTGCATCACTGGATTATTTTTGAGTGCCCACAAGGATATACAGTAGAACGTGAGATCAATTGTGGCATGTGACTGAGTGAGGATCACGATTGAATGGGGGGTTTTTTATTACTGGTTAGGCAATTACTTTTTTTTTTATGTATACTCTACGTATATCCATGTAGTTTTTTTTTTTGTATATTCATGCCAAATACAAAGTCAAACGGACAATACGCGGGAGAAGGTAGGGTGGAGGCCTCGGATAGGTCAACTCTTACCAAATATGGACTACACCATATCTCTTCAAGGACTGATTGTCACGTTTTCATTATTAAAGCAAATATTTTCTTCTTGAAAATTCTTTGGTAGTTACATAATAGCAAATAGTACATTTGGAATCAAAGTCATGCACAGTGGACCAATGTGTGTTTGGAAAGGGACTTTCACTGTCGTCGGAGTTTGAATATGAACAAATAAAATAAAATTCCTCCAGATTTTTTTTTCAATTCAAAGAATTCGATCTGGCTTTGAATTTCAAAAATGGGAATCCTTTTTCGGATTCCACAAAAAAAAAAATGTCGTTCGGGGTTGAATTTTAGAAAATGTCAAACCTTTTCCACATTTTTTTTTTCTTTTCTTTCTTCCATTGTCTCAATTGTGATCATGGATTAGTTTTTTTTATAGGGATTGGTGTTGTTTTCGAAAGGGTTTTACAAAGTGCATGGCATTACTCATCATTTTGGATTCTTGATTTTGGAACATGGTTTTATTTCACTATTTTGACTTTTCTAATGATGTTGCAGGTAATGTAAAAATATCTTAGGATGAAATATCTTCCTTTTTTATATGAAATGCTAGAACATGTTTGATGAGCTGGTTTTATTTTGTAGGTAAACCAAGATGGCGGCTTGCTGGTGGTTGGCTCTAGGTGATAGCGAACCTGATTCGACTTGGTGTGGTGGTTGTCTGGTTTCCTCTATGTGGCCTATATGGTAGTGATAGTTTTATTAGTACTGTAGTTTGATATGAAATACCTTTTTTGAAATAGAAACTCTTTATGATGCAACGTACTATACAATGGCTTTTGATACAATGGGTTTGGGTGAAACGGAGTGGGACAATGTAAACAAGAATCTATAAATTTAGAGGATGGACTAATGGTGATGGTTAGAAATAAAGGTCGAATTTTATTGAAGAGGTAAACTGATCTAGAAGGGGGGTGTCTGTCTAATGGATATTGGTGCAATGCTGTTTTTATTCTTGACTGGCTTGGGCGGTTGTGTGTGTAGGGGGGGGGAGAGTATTTATTGGGCGGTTTCTATTATTTTTTAGTGTTGTTACTGGCTAGGACGGTTGCGGGCGTGCAATATGCGCGAGTTCTCTTATTTTTAGTGTGTTATTACAAGTTAGTACTGCTGCGAGCGTGCTGTCTGGGTAAATTTCAAGTGATTCGAGGGGTTCTCCGACGGCGGTATGGAGCAAAATGGGGAAATTGGGTGTTTTTGTTTTTTGTTTTTTGTTTTGCTGGAGTAGTGGCCTGAAAGCGGTTGTGTATAGTACATGATTGGTATATGAGTGGCGGGTGGTTTGCGTGTGTCATCACAACAGCTCAGTTAGGGGTTCCAGTATGTTTTGGTTGTGATGTTATGCTACCATAGCTCTCTATTATGTGATGGAATGATACTATAGGATCGCTGGTTTTGAGATGGAATTAGGTACTCAATTTTAAAGGATTACTGTGATGGGGTTGGACTAAAAATTAGCTGTGATTAGAATGATCGGATTGAAAATTGTATTGATAGAAATAGAGTTAAAGAATGGGTACCTTGAAGAGGTGATTAGTTAATGGCTATGACGGCGGTGTGATAAAGCATGGTATTGACTGGTATGAGAGTAAATTATGGTTATGATAAGGAAGGGATTAAAATTTTCTAGTGATGAGGGTATGGGGGTGATTAAAGATGAGCTATGAAGTTAGTGATCATATTGAGTTATCTCAAAATCAAGACAATGAAAATTGAAGTACCTTATGGAAAACCTCCAGGCTATCTTCTACTTTCTATTTAAGCAAAATGGATACACTTTTATTAGTAAAAAAAAAATATTTATAAAATGGCCTCCACAGCGTCGTTAACACACTCATGGCTGGGGTCACATGATATGAAGTATTAGAACTGTTTCGACAGTCATTTCCTGCTCTTCATTCATGGCCGTTCCATCAATCTACAGCAGTATGGCCTCATTTTTACGTTTTTCGCACTCTTGGCTTGCCTTTTTCATCATGGATCAAATTGTGAGAAGATATGTATGTGCAGAAAAAAAAAAAAACGTTTCTCCCGTAATACCGATTTATCTTAACCCAAAGTTTTCCAGCACAGGATCAGCACCTCTTTCCCCCTCCCCTTTCTAACACGCCTCTTCCATCCAGTCCTGCCCAAACCAAACCAAAAAGTAAAAGAAAAAAAAAGAAGAGTCCATCCTACCCAATACAAAAGAATCCTGACTACAACGCGTTCCCCTCCTTACTGTCACCTACTTTGTTTTCCCCAAACTCCTTTCACACCGAAACCCCACCTCCCATGTCCAACAACATTATTTTTCAGGTCCACCTACAGTCAACAAAAGATATAAGCCTTTTTTGATTTGATTTTTTGATGATTATTTGTTTTATTGAGAATATGAGAATGTAAAAATAAAAGAATACTACAAGTGTTTGAATTTTTGAATAAAATGGAATAGAAACATTATGAGAGTGTGTGGAGGGGGACAAAAATAAAACCTAGACTATCATTTTTTGGAGGAGAGAGAGAGACAATAAAAAAGAAGATATACATGAGATATAAAAAAAAATAAAAAAAATAGGGTTGTCAATGTTTTGATGTGGGTGCACGCGTGTGTGTGTGTGTGTGTGTGACAAATACGATAATAAATTCCTAAATTTCAATGGTTTTTCCTTAAGCACCAAGGCGTACTAAGAGATATATATATAAAAAAAGACAATGAGATCCAATAACAAAACGCGCACTCTGATTCTAGTACTTACACCAAAAGTTGGTAATGACAGCTGCCAGCATAAGGATACATAACACCGTAGGGCCAACACGGTCATCATAAGGAGCGGCTTCTCGGTTCCGGATCTTGGTGGCACGCCAATGGAATGTATAAAGAGCATATAACATGACACCCATGGCAATGAAGGTGAAAAGGACAGCAGATAAACGACCAATACGATCGCCAAAATTCAATAATCCCATGGCAAGTCCACCCAATACAACGGTAAAGTTCAACCATGATAAGAAAGTACGTTCATTGGCAAAAAAGACTTTGGGTTCGATACGGACAGGTAAGGCGATACGTTTCCCTATAGTAGGTTCCAAAGATGGATTGCTGGACATGGTGTTGTAATATATAGAAAAGGGCACGGAGTAATGAAAGTGTGTGTGTATAGAAGAAAAAAAAAATCAAAAAAAACAACCGAGCCATAAGCGGTATGCCTGCTTGTGATTGGTGTGCGGAGATTGAATGCCATCTTGAAGGGTCATCCATTTTGATTTGTTTGACCGATTTCTTTTTTTTTTTTGCTCCGCCCGTGCGTTTTTTTTTTCCTCTCCTTTTTTTTCTTATTTGCATAAATCTCTCTCTCTCTCTCTTTTTATGGATCTACCTACGAACAACAATGTTGGAGACTGGACTACGGTGACGCTCAAGTCTGGATTGACTCGTCAAGGCTACTTTTATACCATGGATCCGGATTCCAAGTCAATGATCTTGTACGCTGATGGTCAAGCATTTGTTTTATTGGGTCATTCCATTCAACACTACCAATGTAAGTTTTAAAGGGAGGCGTAGATGGACCCACTCACCAACGCCATTCTTTTTTTTTTTTTGATAGTTGATAAAACGACAACGATGGATATGGAGGAAATGGAAAAACGGTTATGCTGTCAACAAGATCACATGCCAACAAAACTAGCACTTGTGGACCGAAAGAATGGATTGATAGGTTATATGGAAAAGGTAAAAAAAGATGTGTGTATGTGTGCGCGTTGGATAGATCCCTGAAACTGACTTTTTTTGTTGTTTTATTTTGTATAGCATCGTATCCCGATCACGCATTCAGCAGATGACCCTGTGATATTGGTCTTGGGATGCACACGTGTTGAACCACCTTATGTTTCCACTAGTACCTCCGGCGACAATGTCATTCTTCTCAAACGCGTACGCGATCTCATCACTCAATACGATCAATCAACTGTAGAATAGTTTTTAGTTATATCCCTTCCCCCCCCCGCTCCTCAAATCACATTTTTATACATGTATATTTTTTTTATCATTTGTTTATTATATTTATCAAATAAATAAAAAAGTCATCAAAAACAGGCATCTATCTCTTATTATATTACAGTGTGTGTGTGTGGGCTTTGTCGGGGGATGAATCATTCGTTTTTATTATGCAACATGACCAACAAATGAGCGGCATCTTCATCAGCAATAGGAAACGTGGTGGAATGGACCATTGGTTTCGGTGATGTACTTCGTTTTGCAGATAAGGGACATTGTGATAACAAAAAAGAATAAAGAGTTGGGTATGATATACGCCTACGATGTTTGTTACTGTAGCGTGACCATGATGACGTTGTTGGTTTAGAGATAGTGGTGGTAGGGGATGTGGATCGTGTTGGGTAATATCGGTGTCTTTGTTGTTGTTCGGGTTGTTGTTGTTGTTGTTGCTGTTGTTCAGGTTGTTGTATTTGATTATCTTTCTTTATGTGTTTACGTGATAATAGACTCGATTCTAATGTACACAGATCATAACGTTCATAGCCGTATTCTCTTTTGAAATTCGCCAGGGCTAAACGGACTTTTAATCTGTTCATCATCTAATTAAGAAAAGATGAATATTGATTGATGTCATCCTATTCATGCTTGTATGTTTACCTCAGTAACATTGTCTTGTTGAGCGTGTACAGTCATTTGTGATAAAATATCTGGTGTTTATTGTAGGAGAGAGAGAGAAAAAGGAAAGCCAAGAGGAAAACTCATTCCCTTTTATATTCCCTTTAGAAAAAAAAAGGGGGGAGAGATAGGAAGGGAGAGTGGGTCCTGATCCAAATTCAGAAATAGGAAATGATGAGTAAAGGGAAAAAAATCAGGGGGGGAGAGAGAGAGGATCGAGGTTGATGATCAAAAAAAAAAAAGGGGTAATTTATACAAGTACACCTTGGACTTTTTATCACCCTTGGTAACCCCACTCTTTCTCCCTTTTATATATAAGTTTGATACTCTCATGTCCCCTTTCCTTCAATCCCACATCCCATTCTCCTTTTATATATATATATCAAATATAAGAAGAAGAAAATATATCAGATCACACCCACCGGTCATTATCATCGAAGAAAAAGCATCACGGCGTCATCGTCACGATCCCAAGATTTATAAAAAGTCCTATGACTTTTGGGAAATAGTTCTGTTTACAAAACAACCTTTCCATTCAATTTTATTGGTTATTCTATTTTTTAATTTTATTTCTTTGTTTTACTATATTAAAAAAAGAAGAAAATGAGACATATTGAGTAACGAGATATTCAAGAGGAGAGAGATCATATATTGATGATGATGATGTTATTGGAATCACAACGCACAGACTCGATTTAATAAAAAATAACAAATGTTTGGATATTGCTGCTCTCTCTCACTCGGTTCTGTTTTTTTGCGTCTCCGCTATTCACGAGTAATACCAAACGGACCAGCTGATCAGCTGTGTTTCCTAAATGACCACTACCACTTCTACACACACACCGCACCCAAAAAATAATACATGATAAAAAAAAAAGGTATGGTTTTTATTGTTGAGAATATTAAAATAAAATATAAACTATGTACAAATCAAAGATATAAAACTAGAGAGATTCTGAAGGTAAAAAAGTTCCATCCTCCGTGGCCAAGTTCAAAAAAGCGTGTTCCACCGCCATACTAGAGTCCATACCCCCACTGCTGATACTTGGTCGCAAAGACTTCATATACATGGGTTCATTCTTGTAAATTTCGGCTTCGACAGGTAATAATGCTGTAGTCATTTCCCCTACAACAACAACAAATATGGTTAAAAATGTGTGAATAGATATGACGATGATGATAAGGGTACTTACGTTCGATTGGAGAGAAAAAGCCATAGATTGATTCCATCGATACCAATGATTTCCCAGCAGCACCAAAAACATCGGGAGAGTAGCATGCAAGTTGTATGATTTGTTCCGTTGCTAGACAATAAAAGAACAAGACGTACTGATTAGTATCATGTTTAGAAATACTTGGTTGTTGTTGTTGGCTTACCTTGATCCTCCAGAGGTATAATCGTTTTCATTCTTGCCAAAGCGCGTTGTATCACCCTATTCAATTGTATAAAAATAAACAAGTATATGGATAGTCAATCATCATCCTATGTAAATCACTGATCTGTATGTTGACTTACAGTGGAGGTAGATTGGCACCAAGAGCAGCAAGTAATACATCTTCATAACCCAAGTGGCTTGATTCTTGTAGTGGTGGTGGTGGTGGTGATGAGGAGGATGGTGGTGGCGTTGCTAGACGTTCATTTTTGACAATTACCTTCAAAACGTCGCGAATCATATTGGTGGCGTTGTCTACAGCATTGTCGAGTGTGCTTTTGTATCGTAAACTTGTCATGACATCAATGCATTCATATAGTTTTTCCAAAGAGACATCAAGCACTCGGTCCGTGTGGGTGGTGGTGGTAATGCCGTCAGAGCTTGGTGATTGTTGATCGTCTTTCTTCTTCTTCTTGCATAGGCGTATACTGTCAACATTGATTGGCCATCCTGGACCAAGTGGCTTTTTTTGCTGTTGTTGTTGATCATGGTTGTGAGAATAAAAAAATCGGCGTCGTTTTTTCTGAAGTTTGGTGTATTTGTCGTTGCGTGACCTTTTAGATCGAGTCGTCTTATCCTTTCCCATTGTGTTGTGTAGTGAAGGGGAAAAGAAAAGGAAGATAAAGAAAAAAAAAAAAACAGGTCCTACCCTTTTTTTTTTCATTGTGATCGGGTCGGAGTTTCAGAGTTTCCACACTGGGCACTGAGAAAGGAGAGCACTGACATTTTTTCCCAGCGTGGTCGGTCTATATCCATAATCAAATCTAAAATCCATGATCTAATCAGCCCGAAAAGTTAAACAAAGTCCAAGAGCACAGGAGGCTCTGATTCATAGGATTATGGATGATAATCTTACAAATTGGGATGAGCCGAATTCCTCCATCAGCAGAAGAAGAAGAAAAGAAAAAGGGTGATCATTTCTCCTCCTCTTGCCAGAACATTATATAACTGGGATGATTTTATTCTTCTTCTTGAAGAATATTCCTATAGTTCCTTCAAGTCAGCCGTTCAAGAAGAAACTCTCCCACCGTTGTAAAGAAAATTAAGGCCAACCAATGACAAGGAGTCCGTAATCGTCCATTCGATTTAGTGGACAGGGTCTCCGATCCAATTATCGCACTAACAAATAACAAAAAAGTATCATTGAAAGAGAATACAAACGCCGCTTATCTGATTATATCTGTATTTTTTTTTTCAATCGTTTTCTTCCATTTCGTTTTATTTTTCCTTTTCCTTTGTCATCATCTCTTTTTGTTATTACTTTTTTTTTCTCTTACACCATCATGACTCATATGCCCGATACTGTTGATACATCTTTACCCTCTGTCATGAAACGAAGGCGGTCTTCCGTCATCATGTCATCCCCTCCTCCTCCTCCTGCTTCCTCACATATTATATCTGCCACTACTTGCAGTCACTGTGGCACTACATCGACTCCTCTCTGGCGAAGAGCACCCAATGGTGACACTATATGTAATGCTTGTGGCCTATACTTGAAAACAAAACATACCATGCGACCCCTTTCCTCTATAGCCTCGGCATCAACATCATCGAACACAACCACATCATCAACAACAAATGTCTCAACATCTTCAAGTAAATCATCGTGTGGCAGTCATGAAGCATCTCAAGGCTCTTGCTCATCATCAAGCTCTGCAGGTCATGCTGCTTCTGCTTCTGGTGGCTGTGGCTCTTCTACTGGTGGACAAAAACAAGGCGGCAGCTGTGGCGGAGCAGGACAATGTAATGGTCTTGGCGGGTCTGCTGCATGTGCTGGGTGTCCTACATTCAACAACCAACAACTTCGAAGGCAACAAGAACAACAATTGGAAGGGCTTGTCTGTGCTAATTGTGCTACCACTACAACACCGTAAGTTTTTTTTTTCTTGTTTTTATATCAACAACAATAGCACCATACTCACTCAATTGAATTATTGTTTCATATAGATTATGGCGCAGGGATGATCAAGGGAACACTATTTGCAATGCCTGCGGTCTTTATTACAAATTACACAAGGTACATCGTCCTGTCAGTATGAAACGCAATGTCATCAAACGGCGAAAAAGAATGATCATGTTGGAACAACAGCCATCATCACCGGCAAAGTCTGTCACAGTAGAAGAGGATGCCACTACCAAAGGCACTTTATTACTACCCTCATCACCATCAATGGCAAGAACTCCTTCTCCAGCTTCAACACCGCCACCTCCACCACCAGCAGCCATGAAAGAAATACATGTCTTGCCGCAAGTACGCTCAAAACAAGAACAAGACAATACCAATGATCATCATCATTATCACCATCAACATCAGCATCATATCAACAACAACTCTATTCCAGCTATTGAAGATTTTATTAGCAGCTCTCGATTTCCACTTCGTCAACAACATTACCATCATCATCAGTCCATACCCTTATCATTAGCACGTGGTAGCACTCTGTCGCAGCCATCATCCTATTCAACCACAACGACACCCACTCATCATCACCTGCCCTCATTTAATACAATGGATATATCCTCATCCTCCTCATCACACATTTTATTACCACCCATCCAAGGTCTCCCAACCCCTCCCTCTCCTCCATTATCCATCTCATCATTATTATCCTCTTCATCCACATCCTCGCCTTCGTCCTCCCCTTCCTCTTCCAATTCATCAAACGCCGCCGTGACCACTACCGCCTCTCTCTCAAATTACATTCAACGCCTGGAGCATTTGAACAAAAGAATTGCCAACAATGGACACCACCACCATCAGCATCAAGTCTCGGCCTTTCTCACCCAACTCGATCAACTTGTCTCTCAAGCCGAAACCACTCTCCTTCCTCATCCTTCTTCCTTTAGAAAAGATTAGACTTGATAGGTTGTTGTAGTTTTAGTATTCTTTTATTTACTTCTATTTTTTTCTTTTTTTTGGAATCACAAATAAAAAATATATTTTTTATATCATCTTATGTGTGTCTATTTTGGATA
>JAFHAR010002613.1:16377-38729 GCA_019677225.1 Absidia healeyae | reverse complement strand
GGGGGGGGGGCATTTCCCGTTTTCTTTCTTATCATACAACAACGGTCATTTTATTCTTTTGTTCCCCTACTTCCTTTGGGTAAATTATTTTTTGTTAACAGCGGCGATTCAAAAAACAACTATTATCATTGTTCTTATTTGTGACATCTTGTTGTATTTAAAAGATTCATGTACTGTACGTACGTTTGCCGAAACAAAAAGAAAACAAAAACTTGGCTTAGGAAATGTTATTGTAACCATATAAGCGTGCATAATAATGCAAAAATAAAATCTCTTTATGTTTGTCCGGCCCCTTTTTCTCCCTATTCCATCCCCCCTTGGTCTCGCTGGAGGCAAAGAAAAAAGACAAATGGTCTCCTTTATTTACTTTTTTCTTTCTTCTTCATTTCATAACAATAAAAATATGCCCATCCTTCGTAGACTCTTCTCAGTCATTAGAAAAAACAAAACACAGCGACTGATTGACTCTGCTGAAGATGGTTTTCTCGATACAACACCACCTTCATCACCTTCATCGTCACCCAAGCCTCCACCCATGATCGATTCTGCTTTTTGTGCTTCTCATATAAGTAGTGATACTGAAACAGAATGGGAATATAAGTTGGAACGTATACATCACAATGGCGAACAACTGTCGTCGTATTGGTATCAGTCTCTGGACCAACTAGCGTCCATGATGGATAAAGTGGTGAGCGTTTTTTTTTTTTCGTTCTTTAATGCAGGCGACCAATGTTCAAACTCCGACTCGCTTGGCAAATCAACAAAAAACACTTGATTTATTTATTTACTTACGTTATTTATAGATCTCACCTTTTCAAAATACAAATCGTGTGGCTTTACATCAAGCACAAAAGTTTATTGAATCGTATCTGGATGATTGGAAATCGCACCGTTATGAAAAAGAAGGAGATACGGACGAGAAAATACAACAAGTCTATCATCAATTTTCAGTAAGTCCAAGTCTGAACATTTTTAAAAAAAAAACTCTAAGCTCCGCCTTTTTTTTTTTAGGATCAAGTCGATTTTAGAAATTGTGTGATGAAAATTTATCAGCTTGAAAAGGATTTGTATGATTATCGCTATGTTATGGATGATCAAATGACGGGGTTATGGAACACAAAACAAAAAGATCAACTCATGGAGGTATGGAAACATCACTGGCAAGCTTATCATCATACATCCGATCAAATGGAATCCAAATTCAAGGTACAGTTAAACAATTAAAAAAAAAAGTGAGCCAGTCAAGGTCAGCAAAAAAATTCAGGGACAAAAATATAATAAACAGAATTAACACTCCGCTCCTCTAGTCATTACTCGACACATGCTCACCCAAGCCCGATGAATATACATGCGCCGTGTGTTTATCCCTCTTTACTGAGCCTGTCACCCTCAACCCATGTTTACATACGTTTTGTAAAAGCTGCGTACAGCACGTTTATTGTACTTGCAAGCTGACTCGATGCGATTCCTCTTGTCATGATCCTGCCAGTCGACCTTCCAACATGGTTGACGATGAAGATGACATGGCCATGCCGAAGAGAAATCTTTCTCGACAATTTTCCGGTACATATAAGCCTCGTTACAGACACTTGATTACCTCCAAAAAAACTTCATCACCACCACCATCATCTCCTCCTCCTCCAGGACAACAGCAGCAGCAGCCAAAACGACGGTACAGTACACTCCGTGCCCCATTGAAGAGATTCTCCATGACTATAGCAGCGGAAACCCCCCATTCCCCATCATCACCTGCGCCCACCACGACATTCAGTCAAGAAAAAGTGACATTACGATGCGATTGCCCGTTATCATGGTCAGTCCCCCCAGCAGCGCAATGCCCACTGTGCCGTCACCCGTTTGGCCCAGAAGATTGCCGCCTAGCTGTCGGTCTAGATAATTTGATCCGGTTTTATTTCCCTCGCCATGATAAAGTGAGGCAAAAATACGATGCACGTGAACGTCAACTCAATCGCCGCCGGTCCCTGTCAGCCTGGCGTTTCCTTCCCCACTATTCGTCTTTACCTTCGGTCCCTTTGCCTCCCCGTCGTCAATCCCCACCACCACCACCACTGCCCACATCTCAAAACACTTACCAGTCGATGATCAGCATCTCCAACGATCTTGCCAATCTCACTCGTCGATCCTTTATTGTTTGACCCTAATCCCCAAAATCCTTTTCGTTTTGATTTCTGCCCCCCTTATTTTTTTTCCTATAACCCCCCCAGCCAAAATCATCCATCCCATTTCAAAATTCTAATAATAAATAAAATATATACTAATAAAAATCACAACTAATTCATTTCAATTTAAACTATGTATAATATATATATCTTTATTTCAAATTGGAGAAGGGTATTTCTGTATCAAACTAAGTGTCTGTGTGTATGTAAAATAAAATAAAAATGGAGGGGGAGGGGGAGGTAAACAAAGTATCACTAACTAACTACATGTAATAATCAACAAAATGACAAACGCAAGTGGCTGTGGTGGTGGTGGAGGTAATAAATAGCTACAAAAATAGAGGAATGCCCAAAAGTCCATTCAAAAAGAGTGCCGACGTCTTGAGATGATGAAAGGTTGTTGACTATCTCCATCCATCCACTCCCAACCATCAGGTATCTGTTGCTGTTGTTGTTGCTCTTGTTGTTTCTTCCAAGCTCTAGATTGCTGAATAGCCAAGGCGTAAGATCTATCATTCGACTGACTGATGGCCATGGAGATGGCAGACGGGGATTGGCGTTGATGACTATTTGAGATGCGTTTTCTTGCTGACGATGAAGATGCAAAAGGGGTAGAGCGCTTGATGGGTGTACGTCGAACAGAATGATACGTGGATGGTTTCTTGACACATAAGGTGGTGTTGATTGGTGTAGGGCGTTTGGATCGTTCCATTCTGTGACTGTAATCCTTTTCAAAAATCGAATTGCTGTTGTCTCGTCCTATAATGAAACCACTGTCACTGTTGTTGTTGTTGTTGTTGTTATTGTTGGGTTGGTAGCTCCCTGGTAAAGACAAACGTCTAGGTCGTACAATATCAGCAGAGGAGGAGGAGTGTTGTTGTTGAGTCAGGAACCTGTACGGAGAGGGGGCACCTGACCAGGTGACCAAAATATTAGCCAAAGCAAAGCATAATGTCCATGCCACGATACCAGAAAAGGAAGAAGATGCATTGACAAAGGAGGAGGAGGAAGTTGACCATTTCCATGTTGTTGTTTGGGTGTTTCCAGGAGAAGAGATAAGGGTATCAAACACGGTGGTGATCAGTGCATGGGGGATGTGTAATAGGGGTAGGAAAAGCAGGGTGAGTTTGGAGGTAGAGGTGGAAGAGATGAATGAGTTGAATCGGAGTCTAGGACGATAATCAGCATCACCAGCAGCAGTAAGAGATGCCATTTCACCATCTTCGTCATCATCCTGTTGCTGCTGTTGTGCCAAATCCCGGGAGAGAGATTCCACCATGGCCATAGATGAATCCAAACGTCGAAACGATTCCATCAAAGGGGCATCAAATCTAGGTAATATATATTGTGGTGTTCCTAAAGATGGTTCAATTTGTTGGATGTCGTGATCGTCGTCATGTGTTTGCCGAGTTTCATCAGTCATATCAGTTCCAGAGTAATAGATGGGTCCGAATGAAGAGTGTGAAGCGGATTGCTGTAACATGTCCATGGGTGACCTCGCAATGATATCATAATCACAGTTGTTGCTGTCTTTATCGTAATTTTGCTGTCGGTCTAAAAAATAGTTCGAGTGTTGTTCTACTGATGAGGCTGTGATGGGGGATTCCGCGGTTGTAGGTACAGGTGAGAATAGAGAAGCTGATGAAGCAGAAGACGATATACTGGAATGTCGATCGTGGGTCTGTCGATATTGACTTGAGCGAGTAGGACGTGGTAGTCGAGAGAGAGACAGGATGGATTTGGGCCTAGAGGACGAGGTGTTGCTATTTGTTGTCGTTACCGTAGTAGTAGTAGATGAACGTAATAATGCAGAGTGAGGTCGAGGTCTTGATAGGGTTCTTGATCTATTAGATGCAAAAGGCTTGGCACCGTTGTTTTGGACCGCTTCGTTGGCTTCTTGAAGTAGAGTTGACAAAATACCAGATATCCGATCTAAAGCTTGGTCTTCATGTTCATTGTCGTCACAATCTGATAGTAGTTCAACGGTAGCATCAGGTCGAGTAATGGTGTGTCTTCGCCGGCGATAGTTTGGAGGAGTTGAAGCTTCTGTGAGAGGAGGTTGCAGTACAGGCATGGAGAGCGACGGCACTGGCTCTGGTTTTGGGAATTCATTTTCAGGAGGAGGGGTATTCTAATAAAGAAAAATAATAATAAAGAGGTGAGTATATAAGCATATAGAGATAAAATGTGGACTAATATAAACACGCTTTATTTCAGTAACAATGTATTACCATCAATTTATATTTGTAAGGTTGTGGATTTCGAGATTGAATGGTAGATATATAATAGGAGGATGAAGTAATTGAATGGTGAATGAGTGAATGAGTGAGTATATAGATATATAGATATATATGTATGTGTGGTGCGGGAGTAAGTATAAGTGACTTGTAAATGTGTAAG
Source organism: Absidia healeyae (assembly GCA_019677225.1). Lineage (NCBI taxonomy): Eukaryota > Fungi > Mucoromycota > Mucoromycetes > Mucorales > Cunninghamellaceae > Absidia > Absidia healeyae. The sequence goes on along the minus strand of JAFHAR010002613.1, from coordinate 34,149 downwards.
ACAAAGTGTATAGATAGGAAGGAGATAACAAAAAGAGAGAGAGAGAGAGAGAGGGAGGGAAAAAAGAGGGGAAAGGTAAAATAAAAATATAAAATATAAAATCTAAGAAGCCCGACCGTGTCTGTACCACCTAAGTAAACAGTCAGTGTGTGTGTGAAATGCATGTGGTTCATTTAGAAGCCAAACGATGTTTTCGGTTTCTTTTGATGACCATCTCCGTACTTGAGTGCCCATTTTCGGATTTCCACCAACGAGTCCATGTCTTCACTTGAGCTTGCTGGTACCATTTTCAAAGCTTCATCAAAATCACCTTGTTGTAAGAGTCGCCGAGTTAATTGCTGTCCTTCGCTGTTGTTGCTTGACTGTTGCTGTATAGATTTTAATGCGGCAGTGACACACAAATTTTTCAAATCCGATCCAGAGTAGTGTTGAGTTGCTTTTGCCAGTTCCGTCAGTGATACTTCGTTTTCAAGGCCCTCGTCTTTCAAAAGCATTCTCAATATTTCTGAACGATCCTCTGTTTTTGGTAAATCCACTATTGTCATAAGATAAATAATAAAAGGTTAATTGTATATTCTTCTTCCCTCTCTCTTTGCTACGCCCCACTCCAACCCCTGGTTTTTTTTTCCTTCACTTACCGAGGACACGTCGAGGCAATCTTCGTAAAACGGCATCATCCAAATCAAATGGTCTATTTGTTGCTGCCATCACCATCACACCAGAGTTATTACTTGATAATCCATCCCATTCCACCATAAATTGATTGATGATTTCACGATGCGCATTTGATGTTGCCTCCGATTGCCGCCTGTTCATCAAACTGTCCACTTCGTCAATAAAGATTACACACGGCGACAGCTTCCGAGCAAGAGAGAAGATAGCCTAATTGGTAGCCGAAAAAAAGCATAAAAAAAAGTTTAATTGCTGATCCACTCTATTTTTTTTCGTTCTGTTTGTCTTACCTTGACGTTCTTTTCCCCTTCCCCTACATACATTTCATATCTATAATAAAAATAAAAATAAAAGTCAATATTATATTTGAATCCAAGTGATCAATCAATGTTTTTTAACGTTCAATTTTGAATACTTACACATCACTGGCCTGAATTTCAAGCATCCGACTTCCACTTTCTTTTGCAACTGCTTTCGCCAGCATTGTTTTTCCAGTCCCAGGAGGTCCAAAGAGAAGCACACCAGAGATAAAGTTTCGTTTCAATATGCCGTGCTGGAATAAATCCGGTCGTTGTAATGGTAGAGAGATCAATGTTTGCAGCGTTTCAATAGTAGTGATGGGTGCACGGACATCTTTGAAAGAAGTTTGTACCTTGCCTATAATAATTAAAAAAAAAGTCAGAAATAAAATCATCTCGTCCCTCCCCCCCCCTCATCATTCTGCTGTGTAGACTTACCAGGATCCACAATCCGGCTGATAAGTCGATTTTCATATGTGTTACAACCCCGCTTCAATGCATCGAGATCCACCAATCCATTCTTCCCCAAAGTCAATGTTCGATGTGATGCCAACAGTTCGGAAGCTTGACGATAAATCGAGGTCCCCTTTTCTATAATGTCATTCGCCGCCACAAAATCTTGAATATCGACAAAATCCCTGTTTTCCTGTATCGCATGACCCAAAGCCACCGTAACACGGCGATCGACCTCATCCACTGACCAAAGTTCGTCGTTGATGCCAGTGAGCTGTTCACGAAGTTGTTGCACAAAAGGATGATAGGATTGGAGGTTGTTGCTGTCATTTTTCTTGCTGTTACTGCTATTTCTATAAAATTTGATGCCGAGGACCCGTTTATGATGGTGGACCACTAGTAATTGCCGAGCATTCAATTCCCCAATACGTTGTGTTGCATCCTTTTTCATTTGCGCCTCCCATTCCGTCATGGTGGAATGATCATTGTCCTGTTCAGCAGTAATAGGCGGTGTCAGATGGATACATTTCATTCCGTTGAGCAAAGGGATAGCGTCTGATTGAAGTGCATATCTGTAATTGTCAGTGCTTGGCTGATGTGTATGTTGTTCGTCGGTCGCCTCTTCCCCTTCAATAGCCGTTGATTCAGTATGAGCTTGCTGTTGTTGTCGAAGAGAAGGTGAATGACCACCAAAGATGACGAGTCGTTGTCCAGTTTGTCGTAAATCATCCACCGCCATCATCAACGCCTTGAGCAGCAATGATCCAAACATATTATGCATTTCGCCGTAATCCCGTAAATAAATAATTTTGGCGCTGTCTGCTAATGAAGATAGTGTTGTCGTTTCTGTTTCTAAGGATGGTATGGGTGAGGTTGTTGTTGTAGTTGTGGTGGTGGTGTTTGGTCCTTGTACTTGTAATAACTTTTTAAACATGCTGCTGTATCGTCTGACAATATCATCCATTGCTTTGGCCACCAGTTTATCCTTGTCCTTGAGTAATTGAGTGAGTGATGATGACGAGTCGCTACCTGTGATATCCATCGTCCATACTTCTGTCCCATTGCCGCCGCCGCTGTTGTTGTCGGTTTCATGATTTTGATCCATCTCGTTTGCTGCGGTCGTTGTGGTTGATATTGGCTTGGTAATATCAGGTTGAATTGCTAAAATGGTAGAGATATCCGTATTGCCTTTGGTTAATGTTGGTAACAGGGTCATGACTATATATTAAAATAAAACCGAATGAGATGAGTGCACATGAATGACATGTCCATGACTAAATTTTTTTCTTCTTCTTACCATTGCTTGAATTTTCTTGAGCCAAAGTGATAAGATCTTGAGGATCGAACATGACGAGATCAGCTTTCATAGTACCAGCCAATTGTCGAGCCACTTTATCTTGCAAGTAGGTCGCACCTTTGTTTGGGATGTTGAGGATGATGTGGTCAGAGTGATCAAAGGCTGCCAAAGCACCTTTAGGGGCCAAACCAGCTTGTAAACTGAATTTCAATTCTTGCCATATATGATCTGGAAAGTGGTATATTGGATCAATGGGTTCAAGGGAAATAGAAGCATGTCCTATACAATTGTTGGCGTAAAAGGAATCTGCAAAGAGATAAAGAGAGATAGTTGAGTGACTATTTTTTCTATATGATTTCATTAATTTTTGATTTTACCTGGTATAGAAGGAATGTGTCGTTTTGATTTTCGATACGCCTTTCGACCTTTGGTGAAGGGTGTGGTTTTTGTGGCTGCATGTTTACTTTTTGTTGTCAAATCGTCCCCGGTGACAGGGTTGCCCTCACTACCGTTATTATTATTATTATTATTGTTGTTGTTGTTGTTGATGAATGGTGGATCGGTTGCTGGTTTGGCTGCAGATAGAGCATAAGCGGTTGTGTGAATAAATCTTTTACTTCTAGGTAGGCTTCGTCCAATAAGAGATACTAAGGTAGTCATAACCGATTTCTATTTTATAATACAAGGCAGAAAAAATAAAAATAAAAAAGAGGGGCAGCAAAAATAAATAGAGAAAATTAAAAAAATAACGGGCACAAAAAGCAGACCAACCAGAGAATATCAAAATTTATTCAAACGCCGCTTTTTTTAAATTCTGGGTAGACATGCCTATTACATGAAAATATTGACAGTGTTAATCATCCATATTGGCTGTTATTCAAATCATCAGTACAATACTGTACTCTACATTATAGTCGTATAAATTTGTATTCATACATACACCGGGCGACAAAATGTCTAAAACAAATTCATTGAAGTGATTTACCAATTACATTATATAATTCATACCTGTTATCCAAATTTAGTGCCAGTAATAATGCCACCAGGTACAGTACTCCTTATTCTTACCAAATCAAGGTCATGGCGTGGCAAAAAGGGGAGATATTCATCAATCTTCCAAAACACCGGACCTGTTCCAGAGAATAACGGCAAGAGAAAGGTCAGGTGAGTAAAGAAGGTAAAGGAGAACTCCCGGCTTTCTTTATTCATCCAACATAATACTGAAAATAATAAACATTAATTGGCATGAACCCTTACTTACTGCTAGCAACTCAGCAGGGTTTGACAACAGATGGATCGTCAGTACCGTCAGTAATGAAGCACTCCTTGGACACCCTGTTCAAAAAACAGTGCATAATTTAATTGAGCCATTTAATATAGGGTATTTTTCATATTGGTAAAATTTCATGCTGCAGGTATATAGTAGTTTCATTATATTATCGTAGTTTCAAAGCAAAATGATAAACTTGTCTTACTGTGTTATAGTTTTTCAATGGTAGATAATAAATATTGGCTACATAATAAAAATAGTGAGACTTTGTGAAATTTTTTTAATTGTAAAGGCACAATATTTCGGAAGCTGAAATTATACTCACTAAGAATTGCTGTAATTTTAATTCGTGCAGTGGTGGAAAAATTGGTATTTCGTCAGGGCAAATCTACATATATCGGATTCATTTATATCATTTTTATGTAGAAAAAAAAGAGCTTAATCATATATGATATGTTTAGATATTATCAGTGAACTAAAGATAGGTCGTTAACTTGTCCATTAAAGACGAATAGGCCGATAAAGCATGTCAATAGCAATTCAAACACCGATCACACTACTATTCTTTTGTGTAACCCGCAGGCCAATAAAGCAATTGATCAGCCTTTTTTTTTGTCGTCCCACTCCCTCAAATTTCTTTTTTTTTATTCGTTTTCTTTTTTCTTTTTTCTTTCTCTTTTCTTTCTCATTCCTCCTCCTCCTTCTTCTCTTTCCCCGACATTAACCTTCCTTTATCTCCTCCTCCTCCTCCTTCTCGTCCTCATTCTCCTCCTACTCGTCCCCTTTTTTTATACGTCTTTCCTTTATTCCCTTATTTTAATGATACGATTTTATTAGTTCTTTTTCCCTTCAACAACCACAAACACAAACACAAACAGATTCCCACTTTTTATATACATATTATTTACAACAACAAAACCCAATTAGTATCTCTCTCTTTCTTTTTTATTTTTATTTTTTGATTCTTGTTTCTCGTTTCGACGTGCAAACATTTCCCCTTCACATTCCTTTACAAAAACACTGAACTTGTACTAGTATAATGTCTTACAAACGCTCAAGTCTACGTAACCAAAAGGCCAAGGTAAGTAGAAAAGTAGAATATATGAACTGGTTACTTCTTACTAATGATGATAACACTCTTTTAGTTAGCAGCGGATTACAATGACCTATTAAAAGAACTCTCTTCCCGTGAAATGGCCTCTGTGGGTTGTTATACGATAGGGGATACTATTGGCGAAGTAAGTATGATCATATTATATTACTCTCTCCTATTTTTATTTTTATAGTTGATTACTTACTCATTGATTATTATTATTATTATTATTATTATTATTATTATTATTATTATTATAGGGAACTTATGGCAAAGTCAAATTAGGGACACACAAATTGACTGGTCAGCAAGTAGCAGTAAAAAAAATCAACAAACAACACGCTCCAATGATTGCAAGAGAAATCCACCATCACCGACAACTAGAACATCCGAATATTGTCAGAATTTACGAAATCATTATGACGGAATCAGCCATTCATATCTTCTCTGAATATTGTCCCAATGGTGAATTATTTGATCTCTTGGCTTCCACAGGTCGCTTCTCGGAATCACGTGCTCAACTATGGTTTCAACAACTCACCAATGCTCTTCAACTATGTCATCGTCAAGGTATCGTCCATCGTGACCTGAAATTGGAAAATATTTTATTGGATAGCAACGACAATTGTAAAATCTGCGATTTTGGTTTTGCACGCTTCACTGACAACAAACAACTTTTGGAGACCTTTTGTGGAAGTCTCGCTTATTCTGCTCCAGGTAAGGGAATATATATATATATATACAGTATAATGAAATGATATATTGGGTTAATCTAAACTCTCCCCTCCCCCCCCCTTTTTTTTTTATTGTAGAGGTAATCATGCGTCAAAAATATACTGGTCCAGGTACATTATTATTATAAAAAATCCCCCATATGATTTGTTTGTTTATTTTTTATTTTTATTTTTTTTTTATCATAGAAACGGATATATGGTCTTTGGGTGTCATTCTTTTCACTTTATTGGCTGGTGAACTTCCTTTTGATGACGATTCTGAAATTGTGACTCAACGAAAAATTGTTAGTGTGGATTATGAAATGCCATGTTACTTCTCTCCTTATGCTCAAGACCTAATCGCCAACTTGTTGAAACGTGACCCGACGGAGCGACTGACAATGGACCAAATCATCAATCACCCTTGGATGCAACATTCTATGGTGAAGGACGACACGCCAGCAACGCATATCAACAATGAAAATGAATTGGATATCAGTAGCAGTAGCAGTAATGATGAAGATGACGAAGACGACATGGATGATGATGATGACTGCTCCTCATCGACACGTTATTCCAGCCGATCGGACTTGGACTCCATTTTTTCCAATCCTCGATTCAAAAATGACCTTATGGAAGAAGATGAAGACGATTTGTTGACGGAAGCCAGTTTTATCAGCAACTCGGATCATGATCAACAACACGGTGGAAAATCTGGTGATTTGATGCAACAACACTTTCGCAAAAATGGGTATTCTGATGGCTCCAAGTTCTCACCACAAGTCCGATTTAGTCTTGGCATGATGCGCCCTGAAGATAAAGCAAAATACACATCTCGATCCCCTCGATTCTCCGCCCCTACTGTTAGCAACCGACCCACCTCAACACATTCAACGACAACAACTGCCTCCTTTCGATCATCTTTACCCTTATCATTATTGTCGAGTCGCGAATCTATTCGACCCTCCTCTATCTCTTTTACCTCTTCTTTTGATATCAATTCTATGACTCCTACTGAACAACGTGTGGCAAATTCATTGATAACAGCTGGATTTGATGAATATATTGTGAATTCGATGCGATCAAATGCATGCGGTACAGCAAATGCACTTTGGAACATGCTCATGGATAAGCAGCAACAACATCGGAATGATTCAGTCACGGCGACGTCTTCTTCTTATTCGGTAATGGACAGCAGTAGCTCAAAAATGGTGGACGCCAACAATCGATGGAGTACGAGCTCATCAAAGCATTTGTCTATTGGAAAAAATTCAACAATGCCTGTAGATTCATCATGCCAGACGATGTCATCACAACCACCAACTGTATCATTGGTCGATCGTACAACACAAACTATGTCTATGAACTCTGCGATAATTGTGACTGATTTGGACAAAGCAGCAGACTCGAACTCAGCAAATTGGACATCTTCAGCTTCTCCTCCATCTACAACACATTATGATCAATCTTATACATCGCTTGGTAGTAAGTCGTCTCCTCGCTCCATCTCCTCGGTGGCTTCGTCTTCTTCTATATCTACAATGGGCGCTGAAAAATCTGGCTGGTTTACATCTGTCAAATCATGGTTTGGTGGAAATGGTAGTAAAATGGAAAACAACATTCCCCAAGGACCCATCCGACCATCTTCGTTACGACAACAACACCGCTTGCAGCAATACCAACAGCAACCAATCAGTTACCGTGATTTTGATACTCGCTCACAAATTGGCACGGAACATCTTCAAAGTGATTTGGCGCCACCCATCTATCGATCTGGAATGAACAAATATCGACGACATATGCTGCAAATGGAAGACGAATGGAATCAGCAACCGTCAAAGGAAAATGATACCGGTATGGATACGACGCTTTCACCTCCAGCACCAACAGCCACAATGACACCACGACCCACAGCTGATGCATTATCCATTATTACTACACCAAAGTATGTCAGTAGTACTGCTGTGCCAAGCCATGTCACCGAACTTGATATCTGTGAAAAGCTCTATCCAACATATCATCGCCCCTTACCTCCACTTGCTCCTCCTGCTCCCATTTACACAAACAATAGCAAGAACAGCAACAATCGACAATGTTATCAAAATCAGTGCTTACCTCAACAAAGAAACCAACGACACCAACAACATGTACCACCTCCACCATCCCCACCGGTGAATGAATCGAGTTCGACCGCATCTAACGACAAGGTAGCATACACCGCCAATGTGCATACACCATCCACCACCACGACCACATCCTACTCTGCCAACAAAAACATTCGACCTGCATCGCCATTGCCGACATCTATAGAAAAGGTCGAGCCAACAGCAACCTCATCCTCACCATACCCAGATTCCACTGTATCGAAACCATCATCAGCATTGCCGCCATCACCAAATATCAAATGCACACTTGTCTTGCCCCCAACACCACCTACTACAGAAGAAGAAAAGGAATTGGAAAAGACATCAACCGACGAAAAGACGAATGTTATGAGAAATCAGCCTTCTCCTCCATTGATGACTAGTCCCTCCGCTTCTTCAACACCTCTGACACCTCAATCTTCGAAATCATCACCTGCTCTGCTGGTAAGTTATAAAAAAAGACGCACGAAGAACTCAACTCACCAGCTGTATTTTTTCATTTTATTTTAATAGGCTCACAATCCTTCATCTAAAATGATGCCTACTGCTCCCTCCTCTCGACGATTTGAATTTACACCTCGCTCAAGACTTAGTGTTTATGGAATGAACGACCGTGGCCCACGTGGATCCATGACAAGCAAAGCCATCATTGAAGAAGAGGAGGAGGAAGAATAGGTGTATGTGTATGTGTGTTTTTTATCGTATGTACACTGGTCTCTTTTTTTTGTCCCTTCTCCACAAACAAACCCATTCATTCATTCACTTTATTTGATTCTCATTCATTCATTTATACTAGTTTTTATCATATCCCCTTTATAGTTTCCACTCCCTCTGCCTCCTTTACTACTTCTCCTGTCATTTTATACCATAGATCTTCCTCACACACACACACTCTCTCTCTCTCTTTTTTACTATTATTATCATTATATATATACTCTTATTCTTATTATCTTATTATTCTTAGTCTTGTTTTTATTTTTTAGTATTATTATCCTTTTTTTTACTCTCTTCTCTTCTCCCCTTCTCACACACATTTTATATACATATACTCAATTGAAATAAAATATATCAAAAAAGTAGTCTTCATATACATATTTTATACTGACTTTTTGAATGGTGATTTTTGGTGGGTACTGGCGTGGGTGGAAAAAAAACCAATTCTGGAGGGGAATGTGAGCTGAAATGTTTTTGATTATTGGGCATAATGAAATGAGGCATACGCGACTTGAATCCGGGGGTTTTTTATTATATGTTAAAAAAAGGGGGCAATGGGTTTACCCTGGGGACACAGTTTCTGTCAAGTGATTGTATTGCCGGAGACGTCTTGTTTTAGGTATGATCTTTTAAGTGACCCATTTTCTTTTTTCCTGAGTGACTTGAAACCAATCGAACAAGGATATGATATTACTCAAATGGATAACCTGTATACGCCGTAGTAAAGATATTCCATAGTCATTTCAAGCTGATACATTATTATTATTGACCAGCCGATCACCTTCTTGATTGGTTTGATGTGAAAAGGCCTGCATTATTCAGCGCATTTCTTCTTTCTTTTATTATTCTTTTTTATTCCACGGGGAAAAATCCGCGTTTGTGTGCGGAACCAATAGCAAGAGCACCATCGTTGGACGAATTTTCTACACAACCAGATCAAAAATATTGTTAACGACCTTATTTTTCATTGATATCATGATTGTACATACTTCATATATGTTTCGGCTCTATTATTTTATGTAGTGATGATGCTGATGGAGATGACCTTCCCTTCTAATCAAAACATTGTCGTGATATGTTTTATGTATGGTTCAAGGGGCAGAGCCTGGACTTTTTTTTTAATTTCATGCAAAATAAAAAAATAAAAAAGCCAAGATCGGGGATTGAAAATACACCAAGGAAAATTCCTTCCAACGTCGGCTTCATTATTTTAGCGAGTGGCAGCACCTTTGGGACACTTTTATTGGCTCACCTCGGCAGCTTCATATTACTCGAAAAGGCATTTTTGCTCTGGTAAGCCATGCATAATGAACCTTTACTGACCTATGGCGTCGCTTTGTTTTCTTCCCTGGCTTTTTTGGAAAATAAGTATAAATACTTGCTTGCCCTCCCTGTATTTCGTTTTTTTCTTTTCCTTTTCTTTATAAAACCGATATCATACCTTTTCTCATCATGCAAGCCTCTTCTTTTTACTACAACAATCTTTCTTACTCAACTCCATCTCTGATGTCTCCTCCCTTGGTGGACCCTTCATCACCATTATCATCATCACTATCATTAATGTCTTCAACGTCCTCCTATGCATCATCGTCATCATCATCATCGTATCTCATGCCAAGATTATCCGTCAATCAAGTCTCTTCTTCACCCAATATGACATATACATTTTGTCCCAGCTGCGGCGTCGACACTTCCATTTTCTCCCATGAAGACCATTGCTCAAAAGCAAGACAACTCTAGTCCATATAATATTTGAAAAAAACCATACATATATCATCCTCACTTTACAAAAAGTTATACATAGTACATAGCATCCCATACTTATCATGACCATGACTTCTCTTTAGCTATTCATCATACCCAATTTCTTTCAAACTTGTAATAAAAATAAAAAAAAGTTGACCAACCCCCCTTATTATTTTGTGTGACATGATCTTTGGTGCTCGGTCGTCTTCGGGGCTCACTACCATTGGTTCACATCGGTTTCTTGTTCTTCCTTTCCTTTATTGCAGCGCAGCATTATGTAGCATGGGGCACCCTCATCCCTTCATAAACATCACTCTGTATCACCACAACCGCAACCATCCAAAAAAGTTTACCCAATGATCAAATGCATCCATAATCAAACCTACAATCAAATCAAAACAAAAAAAAAACACCCTCCATACCTTTCAATAGCATAATCAATCCTTTGAATAAAAAAAAATGGGTGTCTTTATTTCAAAAATAATCACCTAAAAATAATATGACAAAATAAAAATAAAAATAATAAATCTATACTAAACTTATGATGGTGAAGGGGGAGTCAAAGCGGAGGGGAATGGGGGAGAGGGAATGATACCAAGTTCTTGACGGAATACATCCAATGGCTTGTAAAAGTGACGTTCATAAAACACACTCATCAAAGGAGTACAGGAAGCACCACATTGTAAAGCCCAAGGAACATAGGTGCCATAGAGTCGATATCGTTCGGACCAGGATAATCGAAGTGGTCCAAAGAGAGAGGAGAGCATGGTCATAGGAAGCCCAGTGTGTGTCCATTCAAACCATTTCAACGCCAGTTCTTCTTCTACCGTCACGCCCAATCCTGTCAACGTATGGAAAAAGTCGTGGATTTCGCGGTAACGCTGCATCACATAGGCGAGTTCTTCATCTTCAACAAAATGGACCTATTTGAAAAGTATATATAAAAAAAAAAAGAGTCAGTAGTAGTCAATGGACCACCACCACCTACCTCACTCCCTCTCAGTGTGTCTATTCAATAATGTCAACTTACAGGAAGTCGGGTATCAGGAGTCACGCCTTGGTCGTCCAGGAAGGATAAATATGCATGTCCAAATGTACCAGGTTGGCATTCCTGTCGTAATCGGTCAAAATCAATCGTCGTTGTGTTGATGGTAGGTCGTTCCTTGAGAATTTGTCGGCCTGTAGTGGTTGATAACATGCCATCCCGCATACGCTTCAAAAATATTGATCCTGTTGTTTCACCTAGAGTAGCTACCATATCTATACATTGCAATAATAAATAAATAAATAAAGGGAGTGGGGAGGAATCAATGAGTGTGGTCCAATGTTGTTTGTGTGTGTGTTTGTTTTTTTCTTACCACCGCGTAAAGGATCCCTTAAAGCAGCCACTGCTGAGCCCACAGTCAGCACAGTTCGTTCAATACCAGATATAGGAATATGACTTTTGTAGTTCAGATTGGGTTGTTTTGTTCCTGCAAAGGGGGACGGGGCAGGGGAGTATACAAATAAGGTGAATTGGTTGAAGAGAAAGCAAGGTGAATGTCGCTTATGTTTTTTATTTTTTTACCTTGTTCATTTCGATCATTCAACGTAGCTATTGATCTTCTATTGTAATTCAAGATTCTCGAGGTTGTCGTAAGGGAGTGGCGTGAAAGCTTGATGATTAATCTCGACATGGTGGCTGGTAGGAAGGATGAATTTGGGAGGAAGTGCAAAAAAATAAAAATCGGGTGACAAAAGAGGGCGCAAATCGGAGTTTAAACATGCCATTAGTTTTTTAAATTTGAATTAGGCAGTGACGGAGCTTCAATTTCCCGTGATTGTCAATTATTGAGATTATAAGCACTGGTTACCCACATTGTACTCATTCTCTTGCCTCAAAGCACTGGCCATATACCTTTTATTGCAATTTATTGCCGTGCAACCCTCTGCCAAAGAAATCATAATTGTGCCCAAAAAAGAGAAGAAAAATTATTTGAAGTGGAGTCTGAAATACCTCACAATGCAAATCTTTTACCCAGGTAAAAATGGACACATACACGAGCAAAATAAGCATTGAATGCAGCCCATATTCAGTCCTATTTTGAATGAATGCATTAAAATGTCTTTGTTGACCCCTTCCTGCCTATCATAAATTTAGGGCTTTGTATACCCCCGCGATAAAATTTGACGTTGTCCAGTCGCTGATTGAAACAAATTGACCGTGACACGCTTTTTTTTGCGGCCAGTCAGCCCTGACAAAATTTAGTCCAATAACAAAACCCAATTTTTTTTTCTTCTTCCTTCATAGCTCGATTTATTTATCTACATAATGAACGCCATGTCTACTGTTGTCCGTCGTGCCTACAGCACCAAGACCCTTGTCCCTCCCAACATTGCTGCTGCCACCAAGGTCGGTAGTGGAGCTGCTAAGGACGGTCAAATGACCCAATTGGTGTCTTTCTACAAGGTAAAACAACAAACAACGAACAACGAACTGAGGTCCTCTTTTACTCACTATGTGTTGTATTTTTTATTATTACTGTTATAGAACTTGCCCAAGGGTGCTGCCAACATCGCCAAGCCCTCTGGTCCCTGGGCTCGTTACAAGGCTCGTTACATTGACGGTGACAATGCTTCCATCACTCCCTTCCTTCATCTCATTGCTGGTGTCTTCGTCATTGGTTACTCTATCGACTACCACTTCCACTTGAGTAAGTATATGAATGAATTACTGATGCATTGTATTTGTTGGCTCACCTTTTTTTTTCTCCTCTCACGCACAATAGAGCACCACAAGAACGTTGAACACCATTAGAATATTTACTTGACCTTTTTTTACAAATTACATATCTAATAGCCTTTACAATTACATCACATCAACAACTCCCTTTGTTATAGTTTAGTTATTTTGTAGTATGGGCAATAAAAACGATGATGAGTAGTCTTTGATTTTATATATTTGATGTGGGTTTTTATTGAATGAATATGATGGTCTTTGATTTTGTGTATTTGATGTGGGCCTTTATTAAATGAATATGATAGGATTGGATTTGTATATTGATGGGGGAAGCTCTTTATTGAATGAATACAGTAGTCTTTGACTGTGTGTATTTGGTGTGGGTCTTTACTGATTGGATATGAAAGTATATGATTTTGTATATTAAAGGGGGGGGGATCTTTATTGGATGAATACAATAGTCTTTGATTTTGTGTATTTGATGGGGTTTTCCTACAAGAATAAAAAAGAAGTATCATATCATAGACTTTGAATGTGAATATTGATGAGGGGGTGCCTTTATTGAATGTATACAATGGTAGTTTTGGATTTTGTGTATTTGATGGGGATTTTCCTGCATAAATAAAAAAAAAAATGGAGAGGGTCAATTGAATAAATACGAGAATAATGGTCTTTATTAAATGAATATAATAACAGTAATAATGGTAAAGTGATAAGTATAAACATGAATGATGAAGATGAATATGCGTGTGTCAATGTGGAAGAGGGAAAGGGGCAGTGTTCTATAATGGGGATAAAAAATATATAAACTAGCTACACTATGGGACAAAAAAAAACCGCACCTAATCATCACATAAATCATAAATCATGGGTCGTTTGGCGTTTATGCTGGTTTGATCGAATAACTTGTCGTCTTCATCTTCGCTATCGTCAGAGACGCCTTCCAGGATGTATTGAGTTTCCAAACCACGGTCTTTTTTCTCTTGATCCAAGTAGGGTTCGTAATGCTGATTTCCAGAGCTAGTATCATTCTTTCCACCTTGTCCACCTTGAATATCATCATCAATAAGAATAACACCATCAGCATCAGCTTCATCATCATCATCATTGGTATCGTCATCGTCTTCATCAGCAGATAAAGCATCATTCCAGTCCACAGGATGTAAGGAGCTACCATAGGCAGCACTTTCAGACATAATGCATTTCGCTTGGTCATCAAGGTCAGGTTCATGTTGCTTGTTTCTATCGCCATCCAATAAGTCTCCACGAATCAATCTAAATCCAACTTCGGGGATAAGCACCTGTTGCAAATATTCCATGGCTGTTTGAGGAGCAACGATATCGCGATTCAATATGCCTTGATGTAGATAAAGAGCAGCCAAATGTTCTTGGATAATAGCCGCACCCTTTGTACCATAGTAACCGGGCTAAAAAGTCAATAAATAGATTATAAAATCATGTCAGTAACGCATAAACTAGTAAACCTCTTTTTTTTCAAACTTACTAAAACAGTTTCAAATCGAGTCATCATACCCATGGTGCTTCGTGCTTTGTGCATACCCAAGTCTTTATACGCTTCCAAGGCCATTGTGCGATAAGAGCTATCTAATTTTTTTCCAATAATCATATCCAGTTCGTCTTTGAAGCCAAGAATTCGATCCAATATATTTTCAAATATGATCTCGGATGGCCAATTCCGTCTATTGCCTTCAGGTTTGACCACGAGTTCAATGTTGTGTAGTTGACAAAAGGAGAATTGTTCCATATTAGATACAGGTCTTCGGGTTCGACGTTTTCGGTAGTTGGTGGAAGAAGAATAATCGTGGGTTGAGGACGTTGATTGATCTTGTTGTAGCAAAGAATCTAGTAAGTCGTCATTAGCCGTTTGTTGTGCGTCCTGGAATTGTTTCTCCTTGTATTTGATTTCGTCATATGCTAGCGCCACGGTACTGGATTGGTTGAGGTCGAGCACAGCGCGACAGTAAGGGCATTCCACTATAACATAAATATAAATGTGTATTAGTTCTTTTTTTTTCATACATCTATCCCTTGACACTTTTTTTTTTACCTTGATCTTCTTGAAGTCCAATTGGTGACGAAGGCGGTTCATAAGTCGATTGAGAAGGTAGAGAAGCCAATAGTTCCATTTTTTTCATCGTCTGCTTTCCTGGAAGGACCAGCCTGTCTTTCTTGATTGACAGCAAGCGTTTTCTGTTAGTTCCAATGCTCGTTTGGTGTTTTTTTGGCATAAGCTGATTATCCCCATCATTCGTCGATCTTGTACTGGAGTTAGTCATACTGCGCCGGCCTTGCTGTGTTCCGCCCGATGTCAATCCACTGCTGCTCCTGTTGCTGTTGATATTTGCTGATATAATACGATCCATGTTGCTTGCTTCCAGTGTTGAATGTTTCCTTGGTACCATGAGTCTAGGGCCGCCACCTGACATTCCTTTAAGAGACTTCCCAGGCACCACAAGTGTATCCTTGTTGGTTGCTGATAGTCCGCTGGTTTGAATCTTTGGTGTTTTTAATTCCGAGGTTTTTTCTGATGTTGAGGAGAATAATGGGAAAAGTTCTGGCGATGACTGATTGTTGTTGCTGTTGCTGTTGCTGTTGCTGTTGTTGTTGTTGTTGTTGTCTGAATTTCGGTAAAGATCGGCGTCCTTTTGATAGAGGCGAGAACGGCGATTTGGCGAATTTTTTGCAGTCGAAGATGACACTAGGGAAGAAGGTGGTGATGGTGATCGAGACGGTTGATCCTTGTCGGAATCTGTCATGTCGTAAAGGTCGTCCACTTTTTGTCTTTGTTGCTGAAGGTGAGATCGTGGTTTTCGCTGGTTCACTTCTGAATGTTTTGCTGTTCGTGGTGGTGACGGTTGATCCTTGCCGGCATCTGTCATGTCATAAAGGTCGTCCACTCTTTGTTGCTGAAGGTGATTCACTTGTGGTTGTTTTGATAAGGAGAAGGGTTTTTGTGAGGACCGATCGCTTTCGTTGTTGTCGTCGCTATTGTTGTTATTGTTGTCTGACTTCATGTAATAGTTGGCAACCTTTGGACAAAATTGAGATTGACGTTTTGGAGCTGTTGAAGAAGACAATAAAGAAGCCGAGGATGATGGTGTTGGCCGCAGAGATGATGTTGATGATTTTAAAGAGTGCCCCGATGTCGACTGAGTATAACTATCTTTCTGGTGGCGATGGATTCTATTCGGTTGAACGCTGATACTGGTCCTTTTGTTGTTGATTTTGGTGGCAGTGGTTTGGAAGTCGTCGTCAGGTTCATTCGTGTATTGCGATATAACAGGGATTCGTTTTGATGCATAGGTTGGTATTGGTGACGGTATTTTGTTGCCAGTCTTATCCAGAAGACGCCGTTTCTTATAATTCACTGTTTCCTTAACAAAGTCATCGTTGTCGTCTTCAGGGCGTGATTTCTTGGAATTGCTGTTGTTGGGGATGGAAGCTGTTCGTTCCAAACTATCCAAGGCAGTGAATAGGTTGCTCCTATTGTATTTGAATGTGGGGTCGTGACCATCCGTTTTCCCAGCAGAACCCAGTTTGTTGCGATTCATCCAAGATATAATTGTCAAAAATCAATAAAAAAGGGCAGTCTAAAAAGAGAGAAGAAAACTAAAAAAAATTCCCAATTTTTTTATTGTCAAATGTAAAATGTAAATAAATAATAAAATAACTAAAATGCACCTACTAATCATTCAAAACCCAATGAAGCGGCCAGTCCAATAATAGTTTCGGTATTCCACGCTTCTTGTGCTGTAAATATTCTTGATATATACTGTATGACACGTCCACTTGTTGAATAGCATAACTGTGGTGACACGAGCTGTATCGCCATTCCGTCGCCCTGCGGATCGTGTTTTCTACACCATATTCCATATTCGGTATGTCCTTGATCACCTTGCCCAAGCACTTGTGCTTGTTGTTGATAGGAAGAGTTCCACCATTTCCGTGACCACGTAACAAAAAGAGATGGTTTGAAGCACTGGTGCCGGGGGTCGTGTCCACATCGTCATTGAGGTTCGTCACTAATTTGCTGGTGGTGGATGGTGTGCCTGGTCTCATTCCTGGTCGTCTGATAGGAGATGTAGATATGATTGGGTCCAATAATGGTATTGGTACGGCGTAATATTGGAACCATATGTCGTGGTATGGAGTGTTGGCGATTGTATTCATGTCAGTTGCAGAGGTATATTCAATATCGTCGTCGTCGTCGCTTTGCTCAGTAGCATCATTTTCATCCTCAATAGTATATTTCCCAGATTTTCGACTCATTGATGAGATAGTGGAGCTAATTGATCGTCGTCGTACATTGCTGATAGCACCGATAAAAGCATTGTCTGAGCTGGGTGGTGATGTCGATAGTGGCGAAGCTGATAGAGCCGGGTTGTTTGTTTGGGGCCGAGTATTTGATCGCACCAAGCCTTGTGTGTTCATTCTTTTGTTCGATGTCAATTCGAGGAGCAGCGATGTTGGCGAATCAGTGACCACAGATGGCATGAGACTGTACGGTACCACGGCCATTGGTTTTTCCCATCCCTCCAGTAATCTTCCGCCTAAAATTTGATTCTTTTCGTACGTTCGATATTGCTGATGGAATGAATCAAAGAGTGTTTCCAGTATAACATGTGTCAACC
>JAFHAR010002613.1:4746-16359 GCA_019677225.1 Absidia healeyae | reverse complement strand
TTTTTTTTTTTTCAATGATTCAAAAGATAGATTCTAACATACAATGCTGTGTGTTTCCGAAGCCTTGATTCAACTTTGATAAACGACTCGGCTGTGGCTTGAAATCCAAGTTCGGCAGGCTTGTCCCATCTATCAATAAATCCGACCAATTTGCAGTCATTGCCGTTGCAGACAGGAATGTTGGCCGTTTCAGCAGCTTGGACCAAATTAGAAGACCAATATACAGTGTGTGGTTTCCATACGCAGCCCACGCGCCATACCAAGCACCTCCAAAAGAAGTTTCTAACGTTGGCACCCCAATGCAAAAAGAGCCGTTCAAAAATGACAGTGTCCAGTAAGATGCGGTTACACAGATAATCAAGGAGACCAGCACGCGAAGTCAGAAACTTGAACTGAGCATAGATAAAGGAGAGGACCCGGAGAAGCGTAGTTGAATGGTCGGAGCAGGCAAGGACAATATGTATCGTGTGAAGCAGGAATGGTTGATCAAGAGGAGGGTGATAATGAGTCTGTAGTCGATAATGTTGTAATTGTAGTATTGTTGCCTCCACAAAGTCAAAAATACCTATAGTAATAAAAAAGTCAACCAAAAAATAAAAAAATGTCACATCGTCTTCATTACGTACTAAAAACACCAATGGAGTCCCCAACTTCAGTAGCCAAGACCAAGGCCCTTATAGTCACGTTGATCATATCATGAAATCGACCACAGGGTTCCGCCATCATTACGCACCAAGCAAGGCATTCCGAGAACGCCCAAGTCAGATCTTCCAAAACCTGAGGTTTGCCGTGATGTTGTCGCCCAGAAACTGCATCGTTATTTTTCTGCTTCCGCTGGTAGCCATTTGGACCTGATTCATAGTCATGCAGTGATTTCATTTGGATTGGTTTCTTCTTTGGTGTGCCACGGGAGTCCTTTGTCGCCAATTGTCCGGGTGTAGGGTTGTTGTCATTCTTGTCGTAATGCGGCTTTCTTGACATCCATGAGGCTAAATTGTCGCTAGAATCGTTCGCTGTATCAAGTGTGACCGAGTTGACCATATGACTGATAAAGTTTTCAACACAATAAAGGAAGTGGCCAGAGAAGTAAAGATAGCATGGGGCAGCAACCAACATGGCGTTTCGACACTGTAGCCTTTCTCTTTGAGCTTCAGGACAGATCATCACTAGGTAGGTCGCCAAAACCACATGAAGATGCTTGAAGAAAAGTGTATAGAGTTCACCAGTGTTCCGTGTCAATCTAAAAAGAACAAAAGGTACAAAAGCAGGTGTAAGTCATTCATGTTTTGTGAAAGCGTTTTTTTACCTTTCCATCCACACACTTGATTTGTCAATAGGGTCAGGTGTCAAGTTATGAATAAATTGCTGGTATTTCCATCCACTGGCGCCAATCAAGGGGTGTAAGTATGCTGGGAAAACCTTCTTCATGTCTTGTTTATAATCTGCAAATCTTTGTGTGTCAAGTCATAGTTAAAAAAAGTTGCCCCAAACATTTTCATTTATCCCACCCGCTTCTTTTTTTGTTACCTTGATAAAGGACCCATTTCTTGTTGGAGTCGATGAATCCAAACAGGGCGGACATCAAGACCAGATAGTATAGTTGTTGCGAGTTCCGGTACCTTGAAGAAGCAAATTGCTAAAAAAATAAATACCATAATGAGAATAATCACGTCCAAGTTCATATATCATCAGTAGAATAATTATTACCCAGTATTTTTGCCGAATAGTTCATCATATCTGAGAATACCACAGTGTGATTCAGCTTTTTCTTGACCAGCATTAAAGAGGCAGAGAGCATTTTTTCATACGATTCTTGATTGGCATTGGGTTGTCTTTGAGTAGTTTCGCCACCATGATCTAAAATAAAAATAATAAAGTAAATAGGGTAAAAGAAGGTTGTGTTTGCTAACCTAATTCCAGGAATTCGGGTCTGCAAATCAATAATGGTAATAAGTCGGTATCAAGAAATGTCATAAAAATAAAACAAAAAGCTTACCTTATCATGATCTCACATATACAATCAAAGTAGACCAGTCGTTCGTCGTAATCCACTTTCAAGACCGTATCCAGTAGTATTTGCCACCTACCCCCAAGAAAAAAAAGTTCCGTTAGTATGAAGACATAGTGATCGTTACAACAATACATATACATATTACCATTTGATCAATAGGTCTTGTACCATGAGTGAGTGCTCTTCTTGATTCTTAGGATGTCGGTATCCCTTGAGTTGTTCCCAAAAGGTGACAGGACGTTGATATGGCTGTCGGTCTGTTTTGTGTTTGAGTACATCCACTGAGTTGTTATGTTGGAACCAAGGCAGTACATCGTTTTTCAAAAGGGAGTGTCTTCGTTTGGGCTTGTGTAAAAACCTATTCATCCCATGTACCCAACCACAAAATAACGGTGAGTAGATCTTGTAAAATAATGTAAGATCAATTCAGTCATCAAACAGTTGTTTTTTCTTCGGCGCCGAATCAACATGAGCGTAGCTCAGAGACAACTTACTTGTGATAAAACCGATAGAGAAAGACGTAGTCATCTTCGTTTCCGTCTTTTCCAAATGTTGGCATTGGTAAATAGAGTTGTTAACGAAAATGAATTAAAAAAAAAAAAACGGTTTCAGGCAAAAATATGCGTATCGGCGTTTCAATCTATGACGAAAAGAGAATTCGTTTTTTTATTGATGGGGCAAAGGGAATATATAACAAAAAAAAAATGGGAGATGAATAATACATAAGATGTAAGTAAAAAGGAATGTATATGAGAGTATAAAAGGGGATAGACAAACTAAACTAAAGGATCTGCTTTTGAGTCACCATCATCACCTAATTTTTCAGAATCCAGTGGTTCTTGTTTGACTAGCAAAGATTGATGAGCTTGGGCCAGTTGCGCTTCCAGTGTAGCCACCCTTTCACGCTGCCTTGATTCCCTGACCTTGGCGGCATCACGTTCATTTTCAGCGATGGCGACCTGCGATCGTAGTAGTTCATTGTGCTTTTCCAATTCCGCCGCTCGAGTTTGTAGTCCTTCCATTTTCACCAGTTTTCGTTGCCTAGATCGCCGGGCTGCATCCGTGTTCTTCAAGCGTTTCAAAACCAAGGGGTCCATGACATCTGCCGCACCAGGCGCACTATTTAATTCCCGGCGCCTTTTTGTTGTTGTTGTAGACGCGTTGCTGTTGCTAAAGGCGGATGTTTTCGTGGTGCTGTTCAATGGAAGAATCCTGGGTATTTTGGATATATGTAAAGGATTTATGGAGTCTGGTGTGAGTGATGGTGCTGGTGTCGGTGAGGATGATGTCGATGACGGATGGAAGGGTAATAAAGGAGGTATCACGATCCCTTGTTGATGCTGTTGCCGTTGGTGCTGTTGTAAAGTTGTCAAGAAAGCCTTGAGAATAGGTGCTAGTTGTGCCGATGATGATGCTGTATTAACGGTTGTGTCGTTTTTTGTTTTATTTACTTCAGAATCATCCACTACAGTTTTATCATCAGATCCATCACAAAAAGAGCGCACTTCCCAATCACTTAATTCTTCAATCTTGATGTATTTGTCGACTTTGTCGCCATTTGAAGGTAAAATTCCAGATTGTCGTAAATCGCTTTCAAGCCAGTCGTCCAAGTTATCCGAGTCAAATCCACAAGAATTGAATTGTACTTTGGTTTTCATCATAATAGTAATATAGAGTAGACAATATTGAATATCAAGAATACCAAGAGATGTGAAACTAAAAGAAAAAAGAAATGAGTAAATAAATAAAAACTGAACAGATGAAAAGGGTAAAATGGTCGGTGATCAAATAGATTATCAATTACCTAAAAAATCAGTTCAATGATTGGGTGATAAGAATCAACAGTGCCATCTTCATACCAACTCCGATTGCACAAGTACTGTGGGTGGCCAACGTCAAACAACAACACCAAGATAGTGGGTGATAATTCGATAAAGTGACTCCAGCACCCTTTTTTTGACTCCAAGTTGATCCAGATCTTGTTGATTATTAATATCAGGACGCGCATCGAGATAGCCATTGTCAGTCACCAAAAGAGCAGTAGCGGCCATTGGAATATCAACACCAAATGCGTCTTCCCAAGATTTACGCCCATGATTGTTGAAGTAAGCGCAAGTTTCTATCAATAGTACCAAAGTATCTGCCAGTTGATCATACCTGATAAAAAAAAAAGAAAAAAAAAAGATATTAGTATTCAATGATCCCATTTGATTGATGTCTTTTCGGTTTTGATGAAGGTTACCTGACATAAAGATGCCTTTCGCTAATAGGAAGATCCGGATCGTAGTTACGATCAGTAGCCAGTAATATATCGAGGAGGTCCATAACGCACACAAGTATCGGAGGTTGTCCAAGTTTTTCCTGGGTCATCCAAGTAACAATATCGTTTTTTGATTCAGGGCATGGTGGGAGGTGAATACAGGACAAAACCTTGCGTAGGTCATGTATATCTTGTACATAACTATCAAAATAATAATAATAATAATAATAATAATAATAATAATAATAATAATAATAGATAGTTAGTTTATCACAAGAGCATATTTTTTTTATTCTAGTTCACTTACCATAACCGAATACTTTCAAGCAGCTGTGGATCGTTTCTAGTGGCGTAGTCTTCAAGAATAGCAGTTTCCATTGCCTCAATAGATGGACAAAATAGTAGTACCCAAGGTCTTGTTGAATAGGATACGGCTTCACCAAAAGCTTCAGCTCTCTTAGTTTGTTGTAAGAGAGAAGCTACCTGTTGCAGAATCGTCCTATGTAATTCAAAGTGTCATGGAATAACAAACGCGTAAGATCAATAGGAAAGGTAATTTTCAGTTATTCCATACTTTGCATTTCCAATAGAGTCATTGTTCATACGTAGAAGGCAAGTGTTGGTACCTTTGGGATAAGCCATGGCGTTGAATTATCAAACAAAAAGAAGGAGAGCGGAAGAAAAAAAAAATTGAAGCAAGTCTCGTAAGAGACATAATATTTAAAGTCAGCTGTAAGAGTAAATAATACATAAAATTACCATTTTCTTTACAGTCTGCACTTTTTTATTTTATTTATGCCACCCAACTCCATCGCCCAAAAAAAAAGAACCAAGTCTGTCAAACGTAAGGTTGGCAGTTGGGACGCTGGGATGGGATGGATGGGACAAGGTTGGGGTGTCCCAAGTGTCCCAAGGGGTATGTTTTATATTAGTGGTCCTTGGGTGGTTAGATAGGCAGGTCGAGTGTTAGAGGCGAAAAACATCCAAATTGGGCCATTTCTGGCTGTCCGTCACTATAGATTGATGTTACGGTCTGGGGTGCTTACTATGAAATATGTGGTAAACTCGTGACCATGGTTTATATTAGTGGGCCTTGGACGGTTAGTTTGGTAGGTCAAGCGGTAGAGGCGAAAAACATAAAAATTAGGCCATTTCTGGCTGTACGCCACTATAGATTAACGCTACGGTCTGGGGTGCTTAATACAAGGTGTGTGGTAGACCTTGCGGCATGTTTTAATTAGTGGTCCTTGAGCGGTTAGGTTGGTAGTTCGGGCACTGGAGGCGAAAAGCGTGAAAATAGGGCCAAATACGCTGTAGTCACCATTTCACTGCTATTTTACTAGTAAAAGTGAGCCCATCCGACTTAAATAGGCTGTAGAAGGTGTCTAGGGGTCTTCAAGATCATTTACTATGAGTTTGGCGACAAAAAAAGAAAAACGACGAAAAATCGATTTTTTTTTGTTTTTTTGAATTTCACAGCCAAAATTTATTTTTTTGGCTGGGGATTTTGGCTGTGAAATTCTTGACAAAGGGGGTACTGATCTGGATTTGAATTTCTCTTTTTTAGTATATGTAGTTGACATTTTATTTTCTTCTCTTCTTCTTTTCTTTTCCTCACTTCTTTTTGAACCTTTTAACACAAACCCCCTCTTTCGACGTCTTTGACCTCTCGACCTCTTTTGTTACTCTTATCCGTCAATTATTTTATTGGTATGTTTTTTTTATATTTTTTTGACTCACTCTTTTTTTCAATAAAGTTACTTATGCCTTACTTTAGGCGGATATTCTCTTATTTTATTTGGTCTTAGATCAGTACCCTTGTGATTTGTTCAATTTCTTAACATTTTGAAACTACAGCTATAACTCGCTATCTATTGACGTTACGGTCTTGGGTGCTTAATAAAAAGTGTGTGGGCAGCCAAGGGGCATATTTTATATTAATGGGCCTTGGACGGTCAGATAGGTAGGGTCAAGTGTTAGAGGCGAAAAAAAACCCCAATTGGGTTATTTTTGGCTGTACACCACTATAGACGGGCGTTACGGTCTGGGGTGCTTAATATTAAATGGGGGCCAACTTAGGGCCATGTTTTATATTAATGGTCCTTGGGCGGTTTGATAGGCAGTTCGGGCGATGAAGACCAAAAGAGACAAGGGGATACCGCTTTAGGCTGTGCGGTTTAATCTCCGCAGCTGGGGCGGCCGGATGGGCGGTAGGGCATTTTTGGTTATACCTCACTAGAGATGGAGGCTACGGTCTCGGTGCTTAATTCAAAGTGTGCGGGAAGCCTTGGGGCATAATGTTTTATGCTTGTGGCTATATTTTCTTGGTTTTCGCCTCTGGTGCCCCAGATACCGCATTGTCCACCCGAAGTTGACTAATAGACGTGTCCTCAGGTCTGCTACACAATTTATATTAGTCACTGAAGACAGTGGCATCTGTAAGTATATCAAATAGCAAAATGCTAAAAAGAAGTATTGATACTAACCTTTATCCTTTTTTATGGTACAATCAATCTCCGCTTATTATTCGCAAAATTGGAGTCACGCCCAAATTTCAAACTCCCAGCTGTTTCCACGTATCAAATAATTATTTTAATTCACCCTTTTTTTTTTACTTTCTATCGTCTTCTCCACTTTTTACATCCAAATCATGGCGAAAAGGCTCAATGAGATTCAACGGACAGCGGCTTTTGCCTGGAGCCCTGGCCAACAACTTCCTCTTATTGCTGGTGGTACCATTGCTGGTGCATTGGATGACTCTTTCTCAAACGCGTCTGAACTCGAACTATTTAAACTAGATTTGACAAGCTCCAAATCTGATGGAAACAACTCTCAACAACAAGGTCTCTCACCCATTGCTAAAGTTAGCTGCTCTACTAGGTAAATTCTATTCTAAATTCTAATATAGTTTATATTCACATGCTCTTTATTTTGTCTCATCTTTTTTTTTCTTTTTTTTTGTAGATTCAACACCTTGGCCTGGGGATACACTAGCGCAGAAAAACAATATGGCCTTATTGCTGGTGGTATGGAAAACGGCGAATTGGCTCTTTGGGATCCTTCTGCTATTCTTGCCAATAAAGGGTAAGCAAAAAACATCAATTGATACTGTGATATAGGGAAGTCATGTTACTTATTTCATCATCTTTTTCATTTCATTATCTAGGGAAGATGCTTCACTTTTATTACGGAACTCAACTCACACTGGCACCATCCGTGGCCTCGACTTCAATGTCTTCCAAACGAACCTTTTGGCATCTGCTGGCAGCAACAGTGAAGTATGTTTCTCCATCATTATAACTTACTCCTTCCATCTACCCCCCACAAAAAAAAAGGTACTGACTTCTCTCATCTTCTTTTGGTTCATAGGTTTACATCTGGGATCTTGCAAAACCTGACAAACCATACACTCCTGGGGCTCGCTCAATGAATATGGATGACATCACAAGTGTCGGATGGAATGGTCAAGTATCGCACATTTTAGCAACCTCTTCAACCTCTGGTCATACTGTTGTTTGGGATCTTCGTAACAGAAAGGAAGTTATGACACTGGCATACTCTGGTCAAAGTGGCGGTGGTATTAGTGCAGGAAATCGACGAGGCATCACAACTCTTGCATGGCATCCTGATGTGGTAAGTTTTAATATGATTATTAGGTACTTTCTATGTGGATATATTAGATTGCTCACATCGTCGACTATATATCTTTTATAGGCTACTCAACTTGTCACTGGTGCCGAAGATGATAACAATCCTATCATTACTCTGTGGGATCTCCGTCATGCTCACTCCCCTGAAAAAACGTTGGCTGGTCATCAAAAAGGTATTCTGGGTCTTTCTTGGTGTCGACAAGATTCCGATCTGTTATTGTCATGTGGTAAAGATAGTCGAACTCTATGCTGGAATCCTCAATCTGGTGAACTTCTTGGCCAAGTCTCTCAAAACTCGAACTGGACCTTCCAAGCAGACTGGTGCCCTCGTAATCCGGATCTTCTCGCTACTGCATCATTTGATGGTCAGGTATGCTGGTTTTTTTTTGTTTTGTTTTTAAATTTTACATTCGTTCCTCAAATCACGCCAACTCATTGTTTATTTTTGATTTTATTTCTCTCTCTTTCTTTTCTTTTTTAGATCAACGTCTTCTCTCTTCAAGGCTCGAATGATAATCAAACAACCGAAAACCAACCAAAACCACTTCAATCGAACGATCCTTTCGAAGCGGCTATGCTCTCAGCTGTCCCTCAAACACCGTCATTCGCATTGAAACAACCCCCCAAATGGCTGCGTCGTCCAGTAGGTGCTTCTTTCAGTTTCGGTGGAAAATTGATCTACTTCAACAATAAGGCCGGTCAAGCAGCCGCCCAGGTGGCGTCGACGTTACCTCCTGGAAGCACAGCAGCACCTCAAACCATTGCTCGTCAAGTCTCCATCACCAATGTTGTGACCGAACCTGAAATTGCCAAGCAAGCTGATGAATTGGAAGCCGCCATGGAATATAAAAACTTGCAACAACTCATTGACGAACGACAGGTCCAATCTGCAAACAAACAAGATGTTGATGAACGGGAAAGCTGGAATGTGTTACGGACTTTATACGATGAGGATTCACGCGGACGACTTATGGCTCATCTTGGATTCAGTAAGGAAGATATTATCCTAGCCACCAACAAACTGACTGCCGGAAAAGCATCTTCAAACAATGTGCCTGCTTCAATGAACACGCCTAATGTCGAAACCACTCCTACAGCAACTGCATTCTCGCCTTCCAACGAAAGCAACAGGGATGGTGTATCGGATCTCTTTGGTGGCGGTGGTGGTAACAGTGACTTTTTCGTCAACTCGGCCGGCCAACCATCTACAAACGAAGGTACTGCCGCCGCTGCGTTTACTCCTATTGTCAATCAACAACCTCTAGAACTCTATCCCTCCTCAAGCTCCGACGTTGATCGCCTGGTCACTCGTGCTCTTGTACTCGGCGATTTTGAATCTGCTGTCAACGCATGTGTCGCAACAGAAAAGTGGTCAGATGCCTTGATGCTCGCTATTTGTGGTGGACAAGAAATTCTGGATCGTACCCGTCAAATCTATCTTCAACATCATTCGTCCTCTCAACCTTACCTCCGTCTTTTGGAAAATGTTGTGAATGGCGATTTGGAATCTGTCGTGCGATATGTCGATCTGAAGGAATGGGACTCGGTGATTGCGGTGCTCTGTACATTTGCTCAGGATGAAGACTTCAAATCCCTCTGCGAAATACTTGGTGCACGTTTGGAAGATGCTTGGGCTGGGTCTAAGGATATCAATCAAGGTCGTGAATTCCGCCGTCAAGCTACTCTTTGTTATCTTGCATCTGCAAACTTGGAAAAGGTCGCTGGAATCTGGATTGTCGAACAAGAAGAGCAAGAACAAATCGAAGATGACAACTCCCGTGGTACTAGTTTGCAACACTTTGTGGAAAAGGTGACCATATTCCGCAACGCAACTGGATTCGTTGACCCCTACTTAGCCGACACCACATCCACTCACTATCCATTGGGACCTTTGTATTTCAAGTACTGTCAATATGCGGAACTGCTGGCAACCCAAGGAAAATTAGGAACTGCTCTGAAATACCTCAATCTGACTCCTCCCAACTATCAAGCTGCATCCGCCACAGACGCATTACCAATCATCCGTGACCGTGTTTATCGTGCATGTGGTGCTCTCCATGGTGCTAGCGCCTATCCTGAACCAAACTTTCCCTTTGATTTGACGCCCTTAGTATCTGAACTTGATCTCATCAATGCTGCCTCTGCCTCAACGGCCATGGCTGGTCAACAACAACAACAATATGGTACCATGAACAGCAATACCTACCAATCTTATGCACCCGCTCAGCCAACAACGTTCGCACCACAACAACCCGCTACTAGCTACGCACCTGTGGCAAATCCTATGGGCGGCATGTATCAACAACAACAGCAGCAGCAACCTATGGTGTCCAATACCTATGGAGTCACTCAGCAACCTCAGTACGGAGGTGGTAACTACAATCAACCGAGCTATAATCAGCCACCCACTGGCTATGGGTATGACAACTCTTACGGCAGCACGTATCAACCCACTCAACAACAACAACAACAACAGCCAGTATCTGCACCCCTCCCACCACCACCAATGGCCGGTCCTCCTCGCCAATCATCTGCCGTGTCATCACCTAGTCGTACAGGTACACCCGTCAACTCAAAAAGTACAGTTGGATGGAATGACCCCCCTATGCTTGCCAATCCCAATGTGACGAAGAGTCCTCGCGCACCTGCTGCTATTGCTGGAGCTACTCATCGTGTGACATCGCCATTCCCCAACATGCCAGCTCCCAGTGCCTTCGCCCCGCCTCCCCCTCAACAGCAACAGTACATGCAATCGGCACCACCACCACAAGGGAATTTTGCAGCGGGACCCCCTCCACCACAACAAACTGCACCACCTTTAGGGCCTCCTCCTATGAATGCAACGGCCCCCACTGCAATGTCAAAGCAATTCCCGCCACCTCCATCCTCTCAGCAACAGGGCCACTATAACCCTTCTCTGCAGCAGCAACAACAACAACAACAAAATCAACCTTCGCCCACTCCACAACCCCCAATGAATAGACCTCCTGCAGGACCTATTCACTCGCCTCATTCACCATCAGCGCAAGGTCCTTATGCCCCACCTGCAGCGGGTCTGAACAATTCGTATGCACCAGGTCAGTATGCTCAACAACAACATCAACAACAACAACAGCTTCCTTCTCGACCACCACCTCCACCTCAACAATATCAACAGCCCACTCAGTCTTCACAATTTCCACAACAACAAATGAGCCAACCCTTTGGTCAGGGCCCTCCACCTCCTAGACCTGGATCTGTTCCACAGCAATCTCCCTCTCCTGTCCAACCTCCTGCCAAACCTGCTGCACCTGTGGTTCCTGAAAAGCAACGCCATCGTAAGTTCACAATATATATACTTTTTTTTTAAAAAAAAACCCCCCCCATTTGACAATGCATTTAACTTACCATGCCTTTTTTTATTGTTGTAGCTAAAGGTGATAGAAGTCATATTCCTGCCGAACAACGCCCTATCTTCGATATTTTATCAAATGAAATGCAACGTCAGAAACAACAATCCACTGTAAGTATAGAACTGCGGTGAGAGAAGGACAACATTTTTTATTGACTCTACTCTTTTATTTATACTTTTTTTTTCGGTGGTGAATATGTAGCCTGCTCAAAAAAAGATGTTGGATGATACAGAAAAGCGATTGAATACCTTATTTGACAATATGAACAATGATGAAGTATCAGATGATGTTGGACAATCT
>JAFHAR010002610.1:28794-43231 GCA_019677225.1 Absidia healeyae | reverse complement strand
TTTTTTTTTTTTTTTTTTTTTTACTGTAGTGTATACTTATATCCAAAGTCGATTCTATCGCTCTCCTGAAGTGATTCTAGGTAAGAAAACAAGGAAAAGGACAAGTGACATGCTTCCATTGGTGAATATACTAATGATTTCTTTTGATCTAGGTATATCTTACAATATGGCAATCGATATGTGGAGTCTTGGATGTATCTTAGCCGAGTTGCACACCGGTAAGTAGGAAAAATCAATCAATCAATTTACAAAATGCTCAACAACTATGATTTTATTGCTTTAGGTATTCCATTATTCCCGGGTGAAAGTGAACAAGAACAGTTAGGGTGTATCATGGAAGTGATGGGGCTGCCTGATCGGTATCTTATAGATCAAAGCTCAAGGAAGAAATTATTCTTTGGTAAGCATATCATTATTTAGGTGGGGGTACAAAGTCATGGATATTCATCTCTCTCTCTCTCTCTCTCTCTCTCTTTCTCTAGACTCGCATGGAAATGCCCGGGCGGTGGTGAACTCGAAAGGAAAACGGCGTCAACCTGCAACCAAGCCATTGGCGCATGCTCTCCGAAGCAACGATCTACTGTTCCTGGATTTTATTCAAGGCTGTCTTCAATGGGATCCTGCCAATCGTATGACTCCAACGGAAGCCATGGACCATGACTGGATTCAACAACGGACCAACAATACCAACTTGGCATCAGCATCATCAACATCAGCATCATCATATCAATTCCCAAGGTAAATCAAAACAAAACCAAAACAAATAGATCCTATGCTAATCTCTTTTTATTTTGTTATTTAGCAACAACAACAACAACAACAACTATCAAAAATTGGAAGAATTCAAAACAAAGAAGCGCCATCATCATCACCCGCCAACCACTCCCAAAATGACTGCCACTGCTTATTACCAATCGTTTAGAAAACACTCTGTAGGATGATTTTTTTTCGTGCCTTAGATTTTTTATTTATTTACTTATTGTTATTCCCCATCCTCTTCTCTTTATTATCCACTGTTTATCTGTTTCATCACCCCTCATTTTTTAGTTTATAATACCATGACCCACCCCATATTATTATTGTTATTATTTTATATTACGATTCCATTTTTTTTTTTTTACTGATGTCAATAAAGAAAAATCATTATTATCTTCGGAAGACGGAACAGACCCAAAACAAACTCTTGTCCATGCTTTTTATTTTATGTTTTTTTCGGTACGTTAGTATAGCCAACCCACCTCATCTATCATCAGATTTTGTCTTTTATTGTCAACACACGCCAAACCAAATTAATAAAAAAAACCAGCCCTGTTTTTCCCTTCCGATCTTGTTGCCGTTTTGAATCAAGAAATGTCACAGAAGATTGATGTTGATCGCTTATATAAAACCACCAGCCTACCGGAGAAATCCTGCCGTTCTGTACCTGAAAAAAAAATTGACGGACTCTTAATGTAGTACGATGGATGTTTGCTTTATTTCTTCTTTGATATCTCTTATTCCTCCTACCTTCTTTTCGCTTCATGACAGCTGCACTTGTTATAAAAAAAACCATACATTATAAATATTTAGTAACATCCTGTCTTTTGTTGTTGTTTTTTGCGTTCTCATGATGGGTGTAGTACGGTCACTTCTTTTAGGCTCAGACCACATGGTTGCATTTTTTTTTCTTTGTACACCGTATCATTTCCAGCTTTGTTTTATTTGTTTTTTCAACCAACGAAGCGTTCTCCCGTAAATCAAAAGAAAACTATCGGATGCATTGATTGGATTTGACATGCGAGAATGAATTTAATGATTATTTTATTTTTGATCCCAATGCCCAGAATAAAGAAAGGCTAATAAATGATCTTGACATTCAGAAAAAAGGGCCCGCCCCGCCCCTCTTCCCTACGTCATGCACGCCATGTAGTCGTTGTGGTAGGATGATAGTGCACAGACGGTTCATCGGTTGGATGGGGTACCTCGTTTGCCCTTTTTTTTTCCCTTTACAATAATAATAATAGAAAAAAGGAGCATTATATAGAGCATGAGAGTTCAAGCTCGATCACGGGGTGCATGTACGACGATTACTCGTATTTTTATTTTTTTTGTGAGCCGGCGGAAAGCGTAATGAAAAAAACGAAGGTCCGTTTTCCAGTTTATTTCTTATCAAGGATAGACGTCACCTCATTGATCTATAATATGAATTCTGTTCGTTTACATCATCGTTTTTCATAGTCGCTGTTCAATCAATAGGATGCAGGTGGATGAATCAATCATCTTCCTTGATGACTTTTTTAGTCCATAGGATTTTCAAATCCCGGTAGGTGGGACCAAAAAAAAAAAAAGGCATCGCCCACTCGGGACTTGCCCCATCTATGACTTCAATAATAATTTCGCCGTTCCTTTTTTTTTCCTTTTTTCTTTTTTCGTTTTTTTTTTATTCTTTGCTTTCTCCATTTCTCTTGGATACATCATCTCGATCTATATTATCGACCTTCACTTACCGTTTTTTCATGTCACCACCTACTACGGCCGCTCATCGAAAACATTCACAAAATCGGCATACATTAGTGGACCGATGTTCGACAATTCGTGCATGTGAACCCTGCCGACGACGCAAACGACTCTGTAACGGACAAAAACCTTGCTCATTGTGCAAAACGGAATCCAACGAATGTGTTTATAGTGTGATATCGGATCATCCTCGTGGTGTGTTTACTACCAATACAGCACGTCGCCTCAGCTCGGGGTCAGCTTGTGAAACTTGCCGCCGACGGAAAACAAAATGTGACGGAAGTAATCCCTGTGCTTTTTGCGCGGCCAATAATCTCAAATGTATCAACAATGCAGAACGAAGGAAACGGGCTAGTATATCTGTAGGCGGCGCATCTTCTTCCACATTACCTTCTTCCACTTTATCAATATCATCCTCATCATTATCGCCACCACCATCACAACAACAACAAACATCATCATCATCATCACCACCGCCACCACAATCATCACAATCATCATCCATGGGAAACGCCGGCTCCGATCACGAGGCCATGGATCGTATTGAAGATCGACTTCGGCGTATCGAACAACTCATGACCGTCTTCACGCCCAGTCCACTATCTCAAAGCACTGTCTATTCTTCAGAGGATGCTTCTCGTCGATCTTACAGCAAGAACAATTTTAATATCCCGGCTCATTTTGTCCGTCAACAGCGTCACTCTGTTCAAGGCATCACAGTGGCAAAAGAACAAATGGAATTACAAATGGCTAGAAGAGGTAAAGGGAGGGGTTTTGTTAGTGTTATTTGGTATACTAATATTTTTTTTTTGTTTTGTTTTTTTAATTAAAAAAAATAGCCATGTCATCTTCCCCACCACAATTTGCTCACCACCAGCACCATCACTCGACTTCCTCGGATCTACTACATGCAGGGGCATATATCACACCTCCAAACAGTGGTGGGAAAAAACAACGACTGCAACAATATCAACAACAACAACAACACTATCAACAATCGTCTTCGTCCTTGTCAGCCTCTCCTCCATCTTCACCCGAACCTCCTACTACTGCTGGTTCCTCCGCAATGCTTCGTCAAACTTCCAATCCATCCTCATCTCAACCTTTAACCTCGTCCATGCTAAATTTGACTTTATCGCCTTCTTCTTCCACTTCATCTTCCTCCAATACTTCATCCATGCAATTGCCTCAATCGTCCATGTCGACACCACTCTCGGATCAACCCCATCATCATCACCCACACCATCTTTACGGCTCCTTTGGATCCTCACACCATCATCATCATCAACAAAGAGATCATCCTATTACATCTGCTGCGGCGCCACCAATGCCAAGTCTCATGGGTAAGTAAAAGGAGGGAGGGGGATTAGAGTGATGATGATGATGACTCACCTTTTTATTATTATTACATAGATCAACTCTCCAAAAGAACCTTTGCTGCCAGCCACTCTGATTACCCTGTGCGGAATTCATATCCCATCTACCCACTTAGTCCTTCCCCACCTATTCAACTTCCGCCCACTACCACTTATGCAGAAGCCTCTTTTTCCCCATAGTTTATCCACCAACTCTCCCTTTTTTTTTGGCTCTATATTTTATCTATCTATCTATTTATTTATCTTCTATCTCTCCCCCTCTCTATTGTTTTGATGTCTTTTTATATTGTTGTTTTTTATACCTATTTGATATATATATATATGGTTTTTTATAAAGAAATAAAATCGGAAAAAAGTCAATTTCATATATATTCAATTCATGATTGTTACGCATTTTGTGTGTGTGTGTGTCTGTGTGTCATCTTGTATCAGAGAATGGGTTTGCGGGGCTCAATTTTTGTTTTTGATACTCCGGCTCCTGCGGCGCCGTAGCATTTTAAAGCTTCTCATATTAAAATAAAAAGGCTCACTCTTTCCCTCCTTTTTTTTTTGAAAAACATATATGTATACCTTTTTATCTTACCAATAAGTACCATGGATATTGCTGAATTTAACCTGGACTGGGAAGAACACGATCATCAAGTGATTCAATCATTATACTCCCTCCAAGCCAAAAAGCCCAAAGATCTACGACACAAGACTTTCCAAGTAAATGGATCGGAATGGACTAGCTGGACTATGCGTGATCACCTTTACAAGAAATCCTTTTACCCTACTCATGCCCGTGGACTGTTTACAACACGTGATGCTCATGGACATTACCGCATCATGGCGCGTGGTTATGACAAATTCTTCAACATTAACGAAACTGGTGTGACCCAGGTAATGAATGATCTTCTCTCTCTCTCTCCTCCCCAGTCAAAGTAAAACGCACGAAAACAGATTCATATTTATTATTATTATTATGATAGTGGGACTCATTGGAAAAGAACACCGAAGGACCTTACAACATTACAGCCAAAGAAAACGGATGCATCATCTTCATCGCAGCGGCATCGGCAACCACTCTGGTGGCGACATCCAAGCACATGATTCCCGATCCCAAGGACGATCCCTCTAGCCATGGTGGGGTGGGTTATCGATGGTTACTGAGGCACTTGAAAACAGCAGGGCGGGAACCTGAAGACTTGGCGGCGTGGCTATGGACCTACCGTGTGACGCTTGTGGCGGAATTATGTGATGATGACTTTGAAGAACATGTGTTGCCTTACCGAACCAACAACAATCGTGGACTCTACCTACATGGCATCAATTACAATACCATGATCTTACACACGTTATCAATGGACGTAGTACACTCTGTGGCTCGGCAATTTGGATTATGGACCGTGGAATCAATGTCGCTCGGCAATGATATGGTGGCGCTCAAACGTTTGGCGGATGACATTCAAAAAAATACCACTGGCATACTAGATTGGATGGGCGGTGATGGGCGTGAATCAGAAGGCATTGTAGTACGATGTCATCATGGCGACGACGGGAACGACTTTTTCTTCAAGGTGAAAAACGACACATATTTATTGTATCGGGAATACAGAGAAGTCACCAAGGCGCTGGTGGAGGTGGTATCTGGGGTGGCGGCTGGCAAGCATCATCGTCATAGTGATGGAGACAAGAAGCAACCTACGGTGAGAATCAAGACAGCCTTTAGAAAAAGCCGTGGTGGTGGTGGGACGAAGAAACTCAAGATTCGGTTTGAAAAGACACTATACTATATCCAGTGGCTCCAGGAACGTATTGTTGATCATCCTGAATGGTTCCTTCACTTCTCAAGCAACAAGGGGATTGTGGATGTGCGAATGGCCTTTGAACAATATTGGAAGGATGGGAGCGTGGCGGTGGATTTGAAAACAACTGATTTGGATATTGCAATAGATTGGGATACAAGGTGGTAGTTGTAGAATGGGCGGGGTTTGAATAATTTTACATAATAATAAAAAATCATTCTGCATGCTCAATTATTTTTGTCTCTCAATTTTATTTTTTATGAATGTCTGTCAAAACGCAAAGATTGGAACGGTTAAAGGCGAAACTGAAGGATCAAGACCATGGATTCTCTTCTGGACTCAAGCAATCTTTTGTCACTGGCGATTCCCCTACGTTTCCAATGGGTCAGTATCTTCACAATTTTATGAGCCTTTTTACTCATTCTTTTGTTCGTTTTTATTTTTATTTTATTTTTATTAGATCTTGGGTCAACACGGATAGATCAATTGCCTGGACGTTTGGAACCAATTATTGTATCCTTTTTATTATTATTTTGACATCCTATTCACACAATCCTTTTTTTTTATATTATCCTTAACCTCTATTATGTCTTCTTAGATCAATACGCGACCAGCACTACGACACCGTCCGCTTCGAACACACAAACATGGTCAGCAAACTTTGGATCCTGATTCACAAATGTCATTGATAGGTACTTTGAAGGTCATGTGGGAGGAAGGGGGGTATTGGATGCTAACTGTTTACCTTTTTATTTATTTACTTAGTACATGATCATGAACCTGATACAACGGCCATTCTTGAAAAACTCGGTCCTCTTTTGTCTCGGATTCAACATCAAACGACACTTCACGATTCTCAACTATCATCTCAAGAACGATCCGCCATGTTCCAAGAAATTTTGGGCTTGTCAATTGATGAGGTAAGAAAGAAATATGTGTGTGTATGTGTATGAAATATGAACTCACTTTTCAGTTGACATGGTTTTCTTTTAGATCAAAGTGGCATGTGATCATATTGATTTTGATCATTGGGCGGACAATGTACTGGCGGATTTATGCCATGCTTTTGACAGAATGGAAAATTTGGCTTATCCTGTTGCTTGTACGGTGATTCGAGCATCTATTTATCCTCATGTAAGTCAAATTATTATTTTATTCAAATCGATAGATTCCATCTCATTCACTCACTCTTTTTTTTGACTTTTTGACATTAGATATTGAAATCGAAGACCGCTATATCAAGGTTATTGATGAGTAGTATATTACAATTGGGATCATCGTCCGGAAGTGTGGTCTTGAATGCTCTGATATTGCCCCTTCTTGGAACCCATCAAACAGGTAATACAAAGCAAACCTAAAGAAAAAAGGTCAGGAACAAGCGGTCGCTTTTACTCATTCGACAGGGGGGTTTTTTTTGTTATGTTAGATCAAACTCAAATTGGACGACCTCAATTAGAATTGATCTCGAAACTGATCACTGGCTCATTGAACGTGTCCTCTCGTACAACGTTCTTAAGGTAAAATGACAAAGAAAAAGTAGATGGATCAGACAGGACCTTGGTAGAACGATTTTTTTTTTCTCTCTCTTCTTCTTATTTTTTTTTTGATATATAGATTTTTATTATCTGGGATCGAGGATACGACATCTAATGGTAGGGCGACGGCAACAGCGACTCCTTCCGATACGACTCTTCAACTGATGAATACACTAGCAAGTAGCACCAATCCCTTTATATCGTTGGATGGCACCATGACACGACACTTGATTCAGGCAAGTCATCAAATGATTCAAGCCAAACCCAAGGACAAGACAAGTATG
This sequence comes from Absidia healeyae, assembly GCA_019677225.1. Lineage (NCBI taxonomy): Eukaryota > Fungi > Mucoromycota > Mucoromycetes > Mucorales > Cunninghamellaceae > Absidia > Absidia healeyae. The sequence goes on along the minus strand of JAFHAR010002610.1, from coordinate 35,753 downwards.
CAACTTTTATTGACTTTGACAAGTAAACACACTCAAGCCTTGGTGGATGCCAACCTATTGGATGATTTGGAAGCGGTGGCCACCCAAAGTGATATGTTTTTGAAACGCTCGGTCCTCGGTCAACTGGTCACGATTCGAAAAAAGACAACACATGATAATGCTCTTTGATCTAGTTTATACTGTATATTCCCTCCCTTCTATGTAGTTAGTAGAATAGATACCCTTCCCCCTTTTATATACTCTTTTTTTTTTTTTACAAATAAAAAATGATGGTTGTTGTTTAATGATTTATATTTGTCCCTACCCCTTTGGTGATTTTTTTGCTTTGTTTTGTATGTCCATTGAATAAAACTGTTACAATATGATTTTTTGTCCATAGATTGTAGTCCCCTCTACCCTTCAAAGCCTTTTTTTTTATGCTTGTATGTCCATTGAGTAGAGCTACTTCTACAACACTACATCTTTCCATTTTGTCCCTAAATTACAATCCCCCATTCCTCCCCAATAGTTCTGCCCATAATCCATACGGACTGACTTGCTCTTCTTTTACCCATCCAGCACGTCAATTATATCCAATGACAATAATAATAACGTGCCCATAGACCATAGTTTCCCCGTCTCCATTGCCCGCTTCCCATATGTATACAGCTTCCTTTACCCACCCTACGCATCACCAAAAATATGACAATAATAATAATAAAAGATAGGATCTATGATGTAATTTTTTATTTCTAAATATAATGTGATTCAAGACAAAACAAAGGTCTAATACTATTTGACAAAGGGGTGCGTGTGTGAGAGAGAATGTGTTGTTGATATTTCAAAGTGATAGGGATAAATGTGTATTGGAGGGGTGGGGGATAACGAGACGAACTAAAAGGGCATGGAGGTCTTTTGCTTGGCGAGTTCCTTCATCTTGTCCTATAAAGAAAAAAAAAGTGGTAAGTGGGGGGGGAGGTCAATCAAAAAGTTCTTTTTTTTATCCATCAGCATGCCACTCCACACACAACTTACTTCCTTCCAAGCTTGAATGGTTTGAGGCATCTTTTCGAGGTTTTTCTGAATGTTGGCTTGTCGTTCGGCGCGCATACGTTCGTGTTTTTCCAATTTGTTGGGTTTGTATCGTAAAGGTTTGGCGGCAGTGGCAGGTGGTAAGCCAACAACGTTAGGGTCGATATTGTATTGGATACAGGCTTTACGTATATCGTTTTGGACACGACGTGACACTTGAGCAGGACGCCAAAAGCCCTTTTGTTTAATTTCGTTATGTACAAAGGTAGGATTCAAATCGCCCTTGGTGAGTGGTTTGGCCAATCGATTTAAAAACTTTTGTGAGAAGAGACGATGAGTAGACATGATATAAGGGGAAAGAAAAGCAAAAAGATGATTTTTTCGTTTGTTTTCAAAAAAAATAAAAAAAATAGAGACACACCGAAATATTCAAAGTCCGCTGAAATTGTGACTCTCACAAAAAGGGAAATGAAGAATTGAAACCCAGTACCACACACACACACACCAGAAATCGGCAAAAAATAGATAGGGAATATCAAAGAATGTCTGTCAGTTGTAAAAGAGACAAGCCCGATCCCACTGATATAAATCAAATAACACTTTCCTTTTTTTTCACCGCCCTCCCCCTACCATCCTAATTCACTACAAAGACGATCAAGGCGTTATTCTCTCCTTAATTTGGATCAGCCCGCCTCGATCGATGACCTTCTGAGCTTCGGATGCAACACACATACACAAAAAACAACATGCAGATAGGTAACTATACACAGACACACACACACACGTAATCATGGTATAAAATATTGGTCATTTTATTGAATAAATAGTAATAGTAATAATAATAATAATAAAGTCATCCCCAAATCAAAACAATTTGCTCCAGACAACTAAAACTATCAAAGCTACTAAAACTAAAATGATGATCCCAATGATGATTTTGTTGGTAGCCATACTATAAGAGAGAGAATAGTGAATTTGATAGATAAGAGTCATGTATGATATTATTTTTGACTTACCGACGAGCCATGACCTTTAAAGTTCGGGAAGATTTGTCAATATAAGAATCGGCTTCACCCAAAGTATCCCTGGTACGTAATAAAGTTTCCCGTTGCCCTTTGAGAGTACTAAGAATATTGACGCCAATGTTTTCAGTTTCCAAAGCAAGACGATGGCTGCCTTCCAATCGACGACTGGATTCACCTAAACGATCCGTCCCATTCAATAACCGTTGTCGTTGATCAATGGTGGATGCATCCAAATCAGGTTCCGTATCCATCGTCAATAAAAGGTCTTCACGATCTTGATTCACCATAGGAGAAAGGGAGGCACGGCGCTAGATGAGATGATGTCAAAAAAAAAGTAAGTATCTCTACTTTGCTTCTTTGTTTGTTACAACGACAACTTACCAAATCCCGCTTCATTTTTTCTCCTTCGGATTTCAAGAGACGACACCTTGCTTGAAGACGAACACGGCTAGGCGATGGGGCATTCATCACTTCCCTTTCCATTTGGACGAGCTATTATAAAGGTATATATATATATATATATGAAGAGGTGAGATACACAGCAAATTCATATCTAAGATAGCTTACCAGTTCATTGACTTCACCAAGTTCGCGTTCTGCACTTTGGATGGCATTTTTTCTTTTATCTATAAAAACAGAATTCAAAAATGTAAGTAAGTCTTGGCTTTTTTTTTTGGAGGGTGAGGGTGAAACACTTCTTGGCGGAGGGAGGAGGTGTACCTGTGTTGGAAACAGAAGCAATAGAATCTACTGTTTTGTTGAAGGTAGCTTGTAAAGTATAAAAGTCCTGTTCATAACCACTAAAAGAATCAGTACCGTCAGATGACATTGTAGAAAAAAAAAGACGGAGGCAAGGGATAAAGAAGGAAGAAAAAAATTGAAAAAAATTGAAAAAAAAAGAGGGTCAGCAGAGAGCTTTTTGCAACAATTTCAAACCCCGTCAATCTCCACGTGAGGAAGGTTCTTGGTCTGATTGACGTGACAGATCAGATCAGTCTCCCTAATGATTAAAAATATATAAATTTGTTCTATATGATTCGTTTCGTAGTTTGGATAAAGATCAACTAAAAAAATCGTTAAAAAGAAAAAAAAGCGATTGACAAATGAACCATCCCATCATATAGTCAAATAAAATTCCATGACCCCTGAGGGTTTTTTTTATATATTCTAGGCCCCGATTCCCTTTAGTGTGGACATGTTTTCTTGGTTATCATTGAAATAAAGAGGATCAAATTATCTTTATCACTTTGATACTAAAGTTTAAGGTACACCAGTTGAGTGATATGATAATGGACAAGAGAGAAAGGCATAGAAGAGGAAAGTACCAAGTGAGAACAAGAAAAGGATTTCATTTTTAAGAGTGTGTGATATAGTCCGTTGATTGACTGCTTGTCATGCACAAATTCACGATTTTTCATTTTGGACAAATTCATAAGCACAGACAAAAACCACGCATTACTTTTTTTTGATGGCGGAAACCTAAAACATATAAAAACCAAGACCCTCAATTTTTTATTTTTTTCATTTTCTTTTGCTTTCTTTATCCACTCTTTTTTATTATTATTATAAAACTTATTCCCATATATCTTATCTACCCTCCTTTATACTTTACATATATTATATACTTAGTCTTTTATATCCATATGCAATGTTAGCCTGTACTCAAGATCTATTTTTTAACAACGACAAACCATTAGCGCGACAAGACCTTATCCCAGCTACTTTACAACAGCAACATTCACCGATGTCCTCTACCTCATTTGATCAGCAGCAACCCAAGTTTACCAAAAAGTCATCTCAAATGATTCCACGCCACATTTCTGAAAAAGACAAAGAAGAGGTAAGTTGTATTGTAGCTTGTAGTTTAGTTGTATCAGTGTAACAAAAAAAAGTTGATTGTTTTATGTTTTGTTATTCTAGCAGGTATGGCCTCCTGAAGTTGAGTCCGCTTTTATTGAAGGTAACTATTTGTTTTTTACATTGATTGATTTTACACAGGCACTCACTACAATACGCGTTGATATTCACTCTTTATAATATATATATGTAGCTTTGGAAACCATCCCTAAATTAGGCCGGCGTAAAATATTGGTCAATGGAAAACCGTGTGGTAAGAAATCCCTCACCCTCCCTTTCTCACTCTCACCTTGATTCTTTATATGGATTGATTAATTATTTTATGTCTATAGGACGCAACGAATTGATCTCGGATTTTATTTTCCGCAAAACATCCAAAGTTCGAACAAGAAAACAAGTCTCATCTCATATTCAAGTCTTAAAAAACACCCGAAAAAACGATCCTCACTGTAAGTACCACTGCTGAACTCACCAACCCCTTACTCACATGTTTTATTAATGCATGTGCTTTTTTGTTAGTTATGCGTCTTTTGACAGACTCTGTGGATTTGGAGGATGACTTTGTACACCGCAAAACCCCGAAACCCAGCACTGGCAAAAAACCGCAATCAAAACAGCAACCATCGTTCCTCAACAACACCTCATCCTTGCCCTTGGGGAAACTCACCAATTTGAATTCAACAGCCTCCATCTCATCCGATGAATCCTCTATCCATTCATCTCCTTCACCGGCCGACTATGTGTTTGATATGATGTATGGCGACGACCGTGCACTCTCCATGTTGGATATCAAGGATCCTTTCTACGACACAATGCACCCTTCCTTCTTTGATGCCAACTTGGGTATGACCACTCCTTCAAGTCATCCATCTTTTGCTTTTGCTCCCTCATCATCATCTTCGTCTATTCCATATTCTTTTATGCATCCTTCAAGTACCGGTATGGCTACTCCGTCGCTTATGGATTCTGCTTGTTTTGATCTGTCGCCTATGGACATGTCGACTTGTGCTCCCTTGATACCTTCCAGTGATACTATGTATGGTCTGCAACCCGACAATAATAAAGAAGGATATCGACTTGGTAACTCTTCGCTTGATCCACAGCAACAACAACAACAACAACAACAACAACTTATGCATCCCTATTTCCCTTCCAATAAGCAACAACTCCATAATGATGAAGCCATGGTGGAACCTTTACGATATTTGACTCCGTCGCGCAAATGGAAACGTGGAAGCAGACGACAAAAACATGCAAATACGCAACATTCACGTAAAGGATACCAACATTATGCTGTACACAGACCATCTCCCTTTATGAATCAGCATAAAATCAACAATGTACCACCAACCACTGCTGCTGCTCCTGCCGCTGCTACAGCTGCTATGCCTATCATGGATTCGATGACGACGCCCAACAACCCCACTCCAATGACAATGATCCCTTCCCCTTCCTCTGATGTAACGCTATGGCCCAATTATCTGTGTTTGTATTTGGAATATTTCTCGCCTGATACTACATTGGATCCTTCTATAACAAACTCGCATACACTTGCCCAACTCCCTCATTGTTTCCCCAACGCTGTCAAATCAAATGATGCTTTATCTCATGGTGCTACTCTCAAGGAAAGATACAACTCATTATTACAACTCAATCCATCGTTATCATCCATTCCCTCGAATGTCACTTTATTTGCAAAGGTAAAAAAAAAAAAAAAATCTATCCATATAAAGAAACAGAGGGGTTTTACAGATACACACATACATATATTTTTAGAAACAGAAAAAAAAAAACTAATTAAAAATCTTTTATAGATGAAATTGGATTTGAATTACAACATGAACGACTTCTATTTTAACAACACGTGCTTCTTTGAATCCAAGGATCGGCGAATGATCGAATGCACCACGACGATCTATTCATTTGGCAACATTGTATTGGAATCCAAGGAAATGCAGCAGGCACTATGGACCCCCGACAACAAGTACATGTACAGCTTTGCTTATGTCAATCAATTCTTTGATGCATTTATGAAAGGTGTCAAATCATTACAATCTTGGGAAGAGGTCGATATTGCTATTCATAATCTCTGTATTGTGCAAGTCTTTGAAGATATGGAAACAAAATGTCAGGTCTTGGAAAACAACAACAATAGTCAAGCCATGATGATGGATGGTGCGTTAAATTATCCTTGCAACAGCAGCAGTCCACACAAATCCTCTTCCTCTTCCTCTTTATCATCATCATCCTCCTGCTCTTATAATACTTCAGCATCTTCATTATCAACATCGACTCTCTTTGACAATAACAAGGCTTCTTTGAAATCAAATCATACGAACAACAGCAACAACGGTGGGCACTTATTGGCGCTTATCTATGAATTTGAACGAGGTAAGGGCGCTATTGATATGACGACTTTACATCATCATCACCAAAACAACAACAATAGCATTCATGACTCCACATAAAGCAAAACAAACACATATGAATGGACTGCCTCTACTGGTTTTTGGATGGTGTCTTCCCTCACTTCTCTTTTTTTTCTTTGGTTTAGTTTAGTTTAGTTAGTTTTATACAACACCTTTTTTTTTTACTTTTAGTATTGATTATTTTGTCTTCTTTTACATATATTCCCTTTTATTTTACAAAAAAATAAAATAAAACCTGTTTATATACATTTTATTCTTCTATCGCCTCTGTCTCTTCTATCTCTCTCTCTTTTTGTGTTTGTGTGTGTAGATGGATGTGCCTTGATTTCATTGTCTAATATAATAGCCGCCAAACTTATTTTTGTTGATCGCTCGGGAAATACCCTGTTTGAAAAAGGGGGTGGTGGTTGGGTGCTCACGGTTACTATACTATTATCACGATATCAACATAAGTGACATTGAATCCGTCCTTCTCTTTGGTCCAATTTCGAATCATCAGGTTAAAAATAGTTGTTCCCCTATTGTTTTCTGGTAACGTAATCGTGAATGTATGCTAAAAGTACTCTCTTCTTTCATAATAGTTGTATCATCTTCCTCAAAGGTCATTCCCCTACCCCTTTTTTATATGACGTGTCAG